>JABFPN010005238.1:0-13533 GCA_022817305.1 Leptoteleia sp. ZL-2020 | reverse complement strand
ATGGTCAAGGTGTTAGGACACTTCAATAGGTGCGGGGTTCGATTCTCAATAACGGCGAATTTTTCTAAGCAAAATTTATTAGGCGAATAAAAATAGACACGTTCTGTGAATTCCAATTATGAAAATATAAAAAAAATTCTCAGTTTACCAACAATGTCAGTAATTTTTATTAATCTTTCCTCTCTGTCTGGATAACAAATAAGGTCCCTCTTGGGCCCCGATTTGGTTCCAATTTGGATCCTCATTGGGCCCTCATACATACCAAGCGTTACGAACTGGTACGGCGCCCTATTTGGAAACCAAATCGGTGCCCGATTTGGAAACGTGGAAAACGAATCAGGGCCACATCTAGTTCCATGCTGAATTTCTACTTGGGAAAGGATAATTCATATCAAGCAAGTGTACGATATCGGGCGAAAATGAGCGGCAAAGTGCGAAGACTCGAAACGGTCGGACGAGGGTGAATGGAATTTGACAAAATGATCGATCAAAGCCACGCCCAACGGCGCATAATTGGACGTCACAATGAACGCACCGGGGCGATTCGAGGACGGTGTTATTTAAAAGCGCGGCAAGAGCCAAAAACTGGTCGGGACGCGGCCGTTATCGCGGATGGGACGATGCCAACCTTGCTTAACAATCTGCGTTGCGCGCGTACGAAATTGATCGCGAAAGCAGTGCGACCCTTCGTCCTCGATTCAATGAGCGGCGCGGCTCTCTTCTAATTCAAATAGGTCGGCGCGCAATTTTCTCGCGCAACGGATCATTCGTTCGCACGAATCAAGCCGCACAAGTTACAGCGACAATCGCGGAGCGAAAAAACAAGAGGAAGATACGATCGCCCGTCCAGCGGCGGCTCGAGAAACGCCGCGCGCGCTATTTGACCCAAAAAGGGAGAGAGCATGCGAGCCGGAAATGAAAACAGGATTTACTTCGTTGTATCGACGCGAGGCTCAATCGAATCCAATATTGTCAACCCGCCGACATAAGTTTCTGTGTACTGATTGGAAATCGAACGCGTTTGGTAGAGTTGACAATGGCGATCTTCCAAACAAAACGTGCTTTTAATTATTTTTAAACCACCGTTATACGCGGGCGGTGGGAGGGGGGGGGAAGAATTAAAATGTGAAGATTTTTTTTGTAACCGTAAAAAAATCTATGTCAATTTCCAAAATCAGATAATATTAATGTTTGCGTTCCGTGAATGGAAACAGTCTGATATGTGCTGATATTTGAGTAACTGCACTGAGCCAAGAAACCGTGATCATAATGAAATTAATACATTCTGAAAATATTCTGAATATACCAAAAAAAATATTCTAATGTCCGGCTCCAGTAATATTTCTGGTGTATTCTTGGGTGATTCGTGTTTTTTTATATATTCCAGAAATGTACCATAAATATTTCTGGAGTGTCGAAGATAGGAATATTTTTGACAAATATTTTTGGAATATTTCTTGCTATTAGGGGAATGTATTATTTTATTTAACCAAAGCGTATAGTTACTTTAACTATATTGGATCAGTGTGTCTAACTATGATTAGACCAAGAACAATTAAACTTAGTAACATTTAACGCCTAAAACAACCTGTGTTACGGTTAAAAATAGTTTAGCACGTAACACTAGACACTTTTTAATTTCATGGAAAAATTAAAAATAATAAATATTTTGAAAATGTGCACGCCACTTCTCGATTAATACTTAAAGTAGTTTTTCGAGCATTTATTGGATTTATGTCGAAGTTAATGGGAAGGCATAAATTTTCATTAATTTTGTTTGTTCAAGTTTTGCTCCGCATTAAATATTGCTGATGCTAAAGATAATACTTCACAAATAATGTAAACATTTAGCTGGAGCGTGAACGGTAATAATAAAGTATTATGAAAAAAAAAAGTTACTTCGCGGAAAATTGCCTGCTGTGGTAGTTATAAAAAAGAATTTGCGAAACTAGTCGGAAATATTTGCACACCTTGCAAAAATTTGAACAAATTTTAAGCGTACGTTAAACTCGAATGTGTGTACAACAACGAGCTTCGATGTGAAATTGTAATTCTGGACAGGCTGTAACCTGTCTAAAATTAAAGCACGCCCACGACAAAATTGTTAAATAAAAAAAAGATTTATTTTGTTTACTTCAATTCGGTTAAATAAACGAAATATTTGCGTTCCGTTAAAAAATCGTTTCGTTGAATTAATTAAATTATTTCTAGACCGAAAATGATTTTGTTGCGTAAATAGTGATAAAATGTCTGATTTATTTAACAAAATTATTTGCTTTTGATGCCAATATATTATCTGTTTTCGATTTTAATATATTTGAAATCAAGTTTTAATAATGCAATTCAATATTATTACGTCAAAAGTAATTCAACATATTTAATGAAGAATGTACGTTTTATCAATATTATTTCATTTACGTTCCATTGATGTCATTATGTTGAATTTATATTATAATAAATAAATAAAATACACTGATGTTATTATTCAGATTTGAAGATGTAAATGGAATATCAATATTACATTAATATATTTGTAATTTGCCTTTAAATAATAATTTGCAAAATTTGCAAAATTGAAAAATAAAAAGCTTTCTAAAAGAGAATAAACTCTTTTTCAATCTAATTTATTTTCTGCATAAAATATTCTAAGCAAGCGCTGTATTATGTTTGATATAAATATTTAATGTAAAAGAAATTTCAGTTGATAGAAAGGGAAAATTGTCTATACAGAATTATCATAAAATGAACAAGTTAATGGCGTCGCTATACAGCATCGCTGAGCAATAAAGGGTTCAATTTCGAAGGCAGCTTACTTCCTTATTTATACTTAATACTGAACGCTACAATACGAAACACGCGAAAACAAATAAACAAGTGATTTTACTACATCATAATAAATGGTCGAACTCGCAACTATTGGAAACTGCTCGAAACGTGCTGGCGTATGAAAACGCATATTTTTGCGAAATCTCGCTAAATTACATATCGACGAGAAGGAACAAAAATCATAAAGTCATATTACCACTGAACGACCTATTCCTCTTAAGATATATATCTGGTTAACTTAAATTTACGAGAGAAATAATTTACCCTTTACCTAAGTAAAGAGATACAAAAAAAAAAAAAAATAAAAAGGAAAAGGTAGAGAAGAGAAGAAAAAAAAGCTAACAAAATTTCGCCGGCACAGAAAACCGTAAGCAGATATCGCTTTAACGAAGATATAGATTTTCGATAAAGATTCTTCTTTCTACAACTTCCCTAATCCTGTCGTTACATCAGTTCAAACTAAGATTATGGTAAAGGTAAAATACCACTCGTTTTAGTGGTTCAAATTTTCTAGTTCCCCGCCATAAACACGTTCGTAGATAATTAACAAATTAAAACATACGTTTTGTGAAATGAAATGGTGTATAAAATGAAAAATTGCTATATGATTAAAAAAAAAAAAAAAAAAACAAATTTACTTCAATAAAATTATTTATCCAGTGTATTATTGGATATAACAATTTATGGTAAACTATTTATCGTGAAATTTATTATAATTAAAAAGTTATGAAAAATTACGAATAATCTTTCACTGTATATAATAATAAATAATCAACCTTTTATTTAGAATAAGTATTATGATTATGAATTCAGAGAATGCAGTTGCTGCTGTAAAATAATTTCGAAATACAGATTACGCAACGTAATTAGAGGAATGATATGATAAGTTTATGATAAATGATAGGGTGATAAAAAGTAAAAGGTATATTTGACGAGAAATTTAATTAGCGTTAGGGCAATACATATATATGTATATATATTTTTTTTGTTTTGGAAACGCCTTCAATTGAAGTTTGATTCAAAGTTAATGACTAGTCGGGAATCGAACGAACGCTGTGGGTACAAAAATATGTACGGCGCCTGGTTTTTCCGACCGCTTTATGACAGAAAACACGCGCCCTCGGCGCGCAACGAAAACGCGTAAATACACCGCTAATTTTGGTGAGCGAACGTTAAATATTTGAGCGAGCTACGACCGACTTGCGGCGGTGGCTTATCCTAAGCGCGCAAACGATCATTCATTATAATATAAATTAGTATATTAAATAACACCCTAACGTGTTCTCGCGTCCAAATATCGAGCGTTAATTTTCTGCGTACGACGATCATTGACGAGATAATGCGAGGCAGGTGTAAACGTGGGAGTATTTTCGTCCGGTTATTTATCGCACTTCAATTCGCACGTATGCGCTTTTCGCAAATTTATTTTGATTAGCCACGAACGAGTCACGATTCTATTTCGCGCGCAATTGATCGATGCGAATTGATTTATCATGTTAAGAATCATAAAATCTCGTGTGGAAAATGACAGACTAGCATGATACTGCGACTGTATCAGTTGAGCGTCGGGCAACCATTGGCCTAGTACTGGGGTGAAACACCAATGGACCGAGGTATAGTAGAGACGAAAAGTGCATTGTTCCAGACAATTAATGGTTAATTATATTTCAGTGACCAGTATTGACATTGTACTGGCAACTTTTTTATACTTATATTTTTTTTATAAATAAATATAAATGAAGTAATTTGTGTCATTTGAACCAATTTACAAATCAATCAATGAGTTTATTACTATCGGACCATTACATATTTTTTCATAAATAAAACCGAAAGTTTATTGCTATTATTGCCAATAGTTGTATGCCAATACCGGGCCTACTCTTCCCCGATTGTCAGTACCGACGTAATGCCAATTTTTCCACAGAAGGTCGTAAATTGCATCGAAGCAAGTTTTTCTTCAGCTCAGCATTAAAATTGAAGTTTGATTGCGCCACGTTAAAGGCGCCGTTTAATCAATCCCAAATTAATTATCCGCGCGCATCTTTCGCCCAGCGATTAAAGTGACATTTCACAACAATTCCCCGTAACGCAATTATGTAAAAGCGAGCAAGGTCGATCGAACGCGGCTCGTAAACTTGCGCCTTGTTCGACACTTTGCGATATTAGGAGTCAACGCGATTCAAACAGGTGTAAAATAAAAATAACCGTTTGCCATTAAATCCCCGTGTAATCCCGCGTGAGCCCTTTCACAATTTATTTCATCTGCCGTTCCCTTTTCCCCGCGACCGAACCGGCGCGTACTTCAGGTCAAATCGGAAACAACTCAAATTGGTTAATATTCCGTGGAATTTACGATTCGTCAAGGACGTCGACGCGAAGCAAAACTTTAACCGGCGGCACTTGAAATTTCCGAGCGCCGACAGAAAAGGTAGCCAGTACTGGTACAGTACTGTTACCAGAGTTACCAGTACTGGTAAATTAGTTTACCAGTACAATGACGGAAGATGCCAGAAATGGAGTGATAACACTGGGCCAGTACCCTATAACTAAACGTACCAGTTTTATAATTATACCCTACCAGTAATCATCCTTCTGTAATAATCAACGTTGCGCAACTGCGTGATGTAATTATATTAATATCCCAGTAGGAAATGTTCTGCAGACCCAGTACTAGTACAGTAAGTGTTACCAGAGTTACCAGTACTGGTAAATTTGTTTACCAGTACAGTGACGGAATGGTGGCAGTAATGGAGTGATAACACTGGGCCTAGTACCTGATAACTAAACGTACCAGTTGTATAGCTATACCTTACCAGTAATCATCCAACGTTGCTCTTACATCGAACAATCTTTTTAAATCACCAGTACTGCTTCAAGTCTGGATCAACCATGGCATTGATATTTTGCCTGACATGTCTTACATCTGGTTATCTTCTGTTTTTGCTGATAACCAAGCTCAAACCAGTACCTGGTTCTCTTTACCAAAGTCTGGCTAACAGTACTGGGCCAGAATCGGCCCCGTAGGTTGACTCTGCCTATTTCCCATAGGATAAAGAGCTCTTTATCAACGATTTCGCGCCGAAAAAGTCACTTCTCAGAATCAGAGAATCGCGCGGTGTCCATTTTCGTGGTAGATTACATAAACTCATCGCCGACGAATTTGGTAAACCAACGATCCCGTCAGCTTTCGTGCCGTCATTCGGCGCAGAACAGAGGAAATTGAAATGAATCGCGTCCGCGCGATCATTTATCATTATTATCGTTGCCATTCGAAAAACTTTTCCCTTCTCTTTGTTCCGTATTTGTGTTGCTTATTTATGGCGGCTCTGGGGTCGCGTTATCTGCGCTCCTCTTTTCCAAAACCTGTCGTCGGATAAAAAGGGATAAAGCTCTACCCTGGTTCCTTCCGTCTGTCCGCCAACGCGCCTTGTTAATTTATAAACAAACACGTGTCATAAAAACGCGTTTCTCTGGATTGCCGTTTCTTCTTCGGCCACGCTTAATGTAACGTTACCGTTGTTTTATGTGACATCAATTTGTGCCAAGTGTCATTGCACGTTTCCTAACTGATTCATTCCTTATTCCCATGGAAAGTTTATTCGAGAGAAGATTATCTCCAGAAATTCTAATGGAGGTAAAAAAATAAGGACGAGGCAAGGCTTTATCTCGTATGTACACAAAAATAATCATATCCTGACTGTTTATTATAACAAAAAACAAACTATATTGTTAAGATAAAAAAATGTGCAAATAAAAAAATATGGAAAATATTTTGTAAATATTATTATTAATTAAAAAACTGGGTATTAAAGATGTGAAATAATTAAAGAGGCAAGTATATTTTGAAATTATTACTTCAATTACAAAGTTAAAACATTTAAACTAGACTAAAGAAAAATTCTAAGTTTAATTACCTTGATTTAGTTTACTTTGATTTTAGTGAGCTATTAATTAATTTGGTCTTTGTAAAATACATTCAATATATATAAATATGTGTAATATATTTCTACCGTTGCAAACTCCGCCCCTGGTTTGAAAATAAACTTTTAACCTCCCTCTCCTGGTTTGAAAAAAAATTTTGCGAAGGGAAAATTGCGATAATTTTACGAAACGGGAAATGCGATAATTTTGCGAAAGGATAATACAGACTTCTACAAGATTTTTCTACGTGAGCTGAATAAACAAAATATTGCTCTTCTGTTTTACATTTTCAAATTAATTTCTTCTGTTATCGTAAAGTTTTTAATTGCAGATAAATTTCCATATAGTGTAACGAATGATACTCTCTTAAAACAATCGTTTGAATTTGAAACGAATTGTTTTAGATTAAAACGATTTTCCATTCAGAATATTGCCTAAACGAATTCGTTTAAATTTTAGAGAAGAATAATTTGAAACATAAAAAAATGATATTCTTTTAAAAATAAAAAGATTTTCATTTCAATTTGAAATGAATTTAATTTATAATTGAATGAGTGCATTTAAACTGACATTAAAGAAATTATTGATAATATAAAAGTTTGAGTATAAATTAGTTTAAAATATTCTATTGCGTACACGGAGAGAAAAAGATAAATAAAATTTACTGACATTCTTAGTAAACTGGTTATATATTGGCAAAACTTGAAAAATTACTATCTTAAGTTATTAAAATGTATCAATTTGTAGAAAATGATTCTGAGAAAGCTGACACTTTTTACTAACTTACACTCACTAAACTGTCTATTTAAGAGTAATAGATATATTCTTATATTAAATAGGATTTCCATTCATTATATGGACAAAACGAAATTCTATTTATAATAAGAATAAATAATTCTTATAAAGCATATATTTATCTAAAGAACAATTCCATTTATATTAAACGGATTTTTTTTCAAGAAAAGAATAAAAATAGTTTCAGTTTAAGAACTTTTAATATCAGTAATTTTTATTAATCTTTTCTCTCCGTGTAGCATATAAAATTATACGCATGTATTTAAATCAAACTGAATAATTAAAATAAAGAAATATAGATGTGCCTGTAACTGAAATGTATTTAATTCTGTTAGCAGATATTTAAAAAAAATTCGTATAGAGATAAAATATTTATGATGGGCATATAATGTTAATATTTATATCAATTCAGTTGTAGCGTTAAAATTTTTGCACGAGGCATTAACAATTTTAAGAGTTTAAATGAAATGTGAAAAATTGAATATGATAAAACAGTATTAACAGTTTTTTTAATTTGATATCTACAAAACAATTTCTGATTACCCCAGAAACTGTCCCTTAAATATTTGCCTACTTTTTTCGGCCACTTCTTCGCGCGATGATTTAACCGTTTTCAAAATGAATAAATAAAGAGGGGTTAAATTTCTATCGTGTTAAAATATTAAACTTCGATTCGGGAAGGATCCCTTTGATAGTATCGAGATACCATTTCGACAAGTTTTTCACAACATATTCGTTACTCTTTCCGAGATTTTTCCGGATGCTCGTATATAAAAGTTTCCAATAACATAACTAAACATCCGCGTGCAATAAAACCGTCTTCGAATGGAATGGAAGATGGAATAAAGCGCGCGAGTGTCATTTTATTTGACAAATTTTCCCCGAAGATTGGCATTGCATTTTCCATAATAACGACTACTTTGATTTGATTACACGGTCTAAAAAGGCGTGGTATTAAACAAGGGAGATTCGGCCGATCGGGGAGTGAATTTTATTTCGCAATTTATCACCGTTGCCGGTTTTATAACAAGTTTGCAATTTTACTGCATTTTAATTCCTCGCGACGACATTATTACTTAAAATTACGGCTTTATGCAATATCAAACGATTGTTTGTTATTGTTATTTCGCGTTTTACGTAATTGCAGCGTTTGTTTGTATTTAAAATAATTCCTAACAAATCGGTTACGACTAATGTGTATTATTAAATAATAAAAATTAAAAAGAAAGAAGAAAAGGTAGAAAAGCACAGTTGACACTTTGGAAGGGGTATGGAAATTTAACCCATTTCTCCTTTTAGTCAACGAACACTCGCTAAAATTGCATTTCAATACGAAACTTTTATATCGCGCAACTTTATTATACGATCGGTCGACGCTTAACGTTAAAAGTTTCGGAAAAATAATTTATCCGAGCGCACGCAAAATAGTGCACTGTGAAATTTTGAAGAAAGCTGCCAACGTCAAAGATTAATCGAATTAAATAACAAAAGGCTGTCGTATAACAAAAAAAAGAAACATCTTTCTGCGTTAAAAAATCGGCCACGAAAAAAAATTACACTGCCCTATGGGAAATTGCCAGAGTCGACCTACAGGGCCGATTCTGGCCCAGTACTGTTAGCCAGACTTTGGTAAACAGATAGGGCCAGGTACTGGTTTGAGCTTGGTTATCAACAAAAACAGAATATAACCAGATGTAAGACACGCCAGGCAAAATATCAACGCCATAGTTGATCCAGACTTGAAGCAGTACTGGTGATTTAAAAAAAATTGTTCAATGCAAGAGCAACGTTGGATGATTACTGGTAGGGTATAGCTATACAACTGGTACGTTTAGTTATCAGGTACTAGGCCCAGTGTTATCACTTCATTACTGCCACCATTCCGTCACTGTACTGGTAAACAAATTTACCAGTACTGGTAACTCTGGTAACACTATAGTACCAGAAATAGGCCTGCAGAACATTTCCTACTTGGATATTAATATAATTACATCACGCAGTTGCGCAACGTTGATTATTACAGAAGCGTACGGTTCTCGGCAATTAATTGTTTATTTCTTTAAAGTAATCGTCCGAGTGTTTATGAAACATTTTACGAGATTATAACTTTTTATTGTTTCTTCTTTTTTTCATTATTTTAATTGCAGGCCAACGTCAAATCGCGGACTTTTCTTAGGAAAGGTGTCGTTGAAATTTTACTCGAAATAGGCGATGTCTCTGGAACACGCGAAGGTTCATTCGATCGGCACTATTATGATCGTTACAAAAAAAGATATTGCGTAAGATGTAGGCATTTTACGTGCCGCAATTGTGTCGTACTTTGTGTTTTCTTTTTTCTTCCTTTTTGCAAATCAAATCCGCGAATACATTCCATTAGTGCAGAAATATAAATGTCACTTTTTATGATCGCACGCTGGATTGGAAAGATGTGGGCTTTACTATTATTTCAATAGATATTGTAAGATTACATTTTTAACTTTGTGACTTGGCAAAAATGATATTTTAACGTGAACGTGATTTTATTCTGAAAAATGATTTAATTTGATTAAAAATATTTTTGAACATGAAAAATTTACAGCTGTCCAGTGAGACAATTGACAATGATTTTTCTCCCGCAAGAACCGATGCAAACTGATAAACAAATAATTAAAAAGGAAATAAAATATTTCCGCGCCGACATATAAATAATCGCAGGTCAAAGTGGGGTATTCAGTGAAATTTGGAAATCGATGAATACTAGACGGACCATCTTAAGATTGTTAACCAAATTACAGACTTCATTTAATTAAAGTTTATTGGCGAAATTCGTGCACCGAACGGATTCTGCATTTAGTTTCCAGCTATGGAATAATATGAACTTAAACCAATTGATTCGCAAAGTTGGATTAAGAAACTATTTAGTTTAGTTAAATTCACTGGCAATCTGCTGTCGAATGTTTCAATCGCGCAGTTAAATCACTTCGTTGACCGTAAAAGTTTACGCAATTCCGCGCATTTTTATTCGCAAACTCGTCCGGTGGAACACTCGATAAAAAAAAAAAAAAAAAAAAAAAAAAAATTCTACGACAATTGATTAAGTTGCTCGCGATCGTTTCTCATTAATAAATGACTCCGCGAGTCCCCGACATCTAAGTAGCCGGGAAAGCGCGCAATCAAAAACAACATTTAACTACACCGCTAATTTGATTAAATTAGCATATTCCTTTGACCATACAAATCGTATCAAATCAATTAATTATTACCCGCTAATAAACCGACTTATTTCATTTAGGACATTTAGATAACAAAATTAAACGGAGCAAACAACTAAATTGATCCGCGCGTTTATCAAAACGATTCCTCAATTAAACTTAACGCGCAGGGAAAATGGATTATTCGACGAATCGAGCGCGCGGCGAAATCGCGCCTCGCGTATCGCAAAAGTTGGAACGTTAAGTCCATTCGGGGGGATCCACAGCGTACCGCTCCATCGACGGGGGAGAAAACTTGAATCGGAGGTGAGCGGCAAATCGAAACGTACGATCGTTCGGGCCGATCTGGCGAAACATCGGCGCCGATGATTGATCGGAAGAGCTCGACAACTTCCGGTGCGCGAGGTGCGCCGAGTTTGAGCAGGTCCTGTACGCTAGTATGGTATCAGTATCCCGCGGACGGTACTTACTGTTAATTTGTTTGTGCGAACTGACGGGTCGGACGGTGACATTGAGGCTCTCGAAGAAGGACTCGACGAGGCCGCAGGAGACGACACTGCCGGTGCCGTTGGCGTGTCGGGCCGACCATGGGTGACAGCCGGAAACCTGGCAGCAGCACATGATGACGACGATGGTCGCGATCGTGCGGCCGGTCCAGCGAGTCATCTTCCGTTGCGCTAACTCGGCCAACCGACGAACAATCAAATCGAACTGACAATCCTGGCTATCGGCCGATCGGGTGGCGATTGCCGGCCGGCTCAGCACCAGCGGCCACTGTACCCCCCCCTGACTGTAATTATTGTTTCGCGTATTGCCGCGCACTGGACGATCTGTGACACACGCGCGCGCGCGCACGGGGCCGATGATTGCTCCTTTCTCGCATGCGGATCGGACCGGGCGCGATGATATCTCAGACGCGATGCACCGCGCTTCAGACCCGACCGATGACTGGCTCTCGCTTGAGCTACGCGGCACGCGGCTGCCCGCTAGTCGCTACCAGACTCGCGCACCTCGTCCTTCCGCCTAAACCCGAACGACTGGCCCGACAGAGAAGAGCCGAGCTTTCGGCTCCGAGAGGAGGCAGCCGCGCGCTTTTGCAAAAAAAGGCTCTGCCTGGCGCGATCTGTCGGTTGCGTGGCGAAGGTCGCAACCACCGGAAGGCCATGGGATTCATTCACTTGGGAGCGATCGTTCGCTACGACAATGCCGCTGCTCGGGCCACTTCTAATTCGCCGATGGTGTCACTTTTCGGCTACACCGCCTACGCAGGATTTTCTCAATTGATAAAGAGGGGGTAAGGTATTTGAAGAGTTTGCCGATTCCTTCCCTCGGTATATTCCATAATGTATTCTAATTTGCAATATTGTTGTATGAAAAATATCGATGACCTTTAAATAAATTTTAATTGAGAGTCTCGTGACGATGTTGGAGGATAGACAATTGGAGGCTTTACTTGATAAAGCCGCGTATTAAACTTACACTTATAAAAAAAATGTATTTCTGTGAAGCAAGCTGTCGAATTGGAATGTTGCTATTGAAGGTAATTGCATTTGTATTTAAAGTAAAGGTATTCGGATTACATAAAATAAGTGAAGGATTTTAATATTGGCAAATATGGAAATGTTGAATGAAATCAATCAATATTTGTTAGTAGGGTATTTGGAGTTTGAAATTTGCTGAAAAATCTGAAGAACTACTAAAAGTAAAAGTTTTCCGTACTTTTTGGGAAAAATTTCCCTAAGGGAACATAACCGTCGAATTAATATTAATATAATATTGACGTTTTTGTTGATTGGATATCGATTGAACATTGAGGAAACAGCATCAATATTGAATCAATGTGTGAATGTTCACTCACACATTAAGCAGTGTTAATATTATACTGCATTCGACAATATTTCCGTATTGAAAATTTAATATCGGAAAATTATGGATACAATGTCATTTGACGTCACTTCAATGTCGATGGTGTAATATTGAAATGACATCGAATCAGTATCGAAATTATAAAATTTTATTAATTAAACAAATATTAACAAAAAATGTTTTTAATTAAAACATTTAAAATATACACAAAAAATTACTTATAAAAAATTGATCATTCAAGGTTATTTAAGTAGTACTTCTTTTTATTTTTCTTTTTTTAATATTATTAATAAAGAAAAGTGAAGTATATAATACAATGTAAGACGTCGACTACTATTCATACACGGAGAGAAAAGATTAATAAAAATTACTGACATTGTTGGTAAACTGGTCATATACTTGCAAGAATTGAAAAATTACTATCCTGAGTTAGTAAAAAGTGTCAGATTTCTAAGAATCATTTCCAACAAATTGATATGTTTTACTAACTTAAGATAGTAATTCTCCAAGTTTTGCCAATATATAACCAATTTACTAAGAATATCAGTAAATTTTATTAATCTTTTCTCTCCGTGTATCTGTGACCGCATTAAGGTGATGCTGTAAGCCTGCTGCCACGGAGTTAGTGTTTTTGTAAATATTATTTTAAAAATGTTGATTTAATGCTTAACAAAAGTTTTAGCACATTCTTTAGGCATGGGAAAATTTAATTCAATTACAAAACCAGAATTTTTAACTCAGTTTCAAGCGAATTTCTTGAACGCGTTTTTTTATCATCTCGAAAACGCGTTCAAGAAATTCGCTTAAAATTGATGACAAACTTTCAGTTACTTCAACGTTAAATAATCTCCCAAATTGAGAAAATGTGCTAAAACTAAGTATATTAATTAATTCTTATATATTTTAATAAAAACAAAGAACGCCCTAATCTAGT
>JABFPN010005237.1:0-13535 GCA_022817305.1 Leptoteleia sp. ZL-2020 | reverse complement strand
AGAGTAGTATAAATAAAATGTACCAACATTTGACACATGACAGTTTACCTAACCTAACCTAATTTAAGGCAGCGTTTCTATCAGACGCGCATTCAGTGGAATACATTTTCCTCATATATAGGGAATTCATGTATTAAATATTTTGTTTTATTACTATATTTAAATAAGTATGGTTGAATCACCCATACTTTAAAATATAAATTAAATAAATTATCAAGTTGTTGTAATAAAACATTTATTACCCTACAAGTATGGCTGGATTTTCCATACTATTTTTTTCAGTGTGTGGGTATGTACATATTTATATATCGTGCATGCAATTGTTAGGTTAAATTTGTATCATCTGTTGAATATTCTTAAGCTGAAACTATTTTTATTCTTTTCTTGAGAAAAAATCCGTTAAATATAAAGGGAATTATTCTTCAGATAAACATATGCTTTATAAGAATGATTTATTCTTATTATAATTAGAATTTCGTTCTGTCCATATAATGAATGGAAATCCTATTTAACATAAGAATATTCTATTACTCTTAAATAAACATTTTTGTGAGTGTGACGTCGAGTAAAATAACTAGCCTCTCATTTGCCTGCTTTCTATCAACATATTTGGAACGATAAATTCAATAGTAAAAAATAATAATGGTAATAATAATGTTAATATTAGTGATAAAAATCCAGCTAAACGGCTTTTATAAGCGTAAACTTGTATGAAAAATTTGCTCTTTTGCAAAAGTTGCACATATCCCGCACCATTATAGTCTTACCAGCGAACACTTATCGTTTGAAAGTTTTAGTATGTCACGTGAAAGAATTAGCTATTTAAAAAATGTTGCCTTGCATGAAGTATTATCTCCAAGACACTTGAAAAAGCCGCAAGTTCTTTTTCAACTTTTAAAATGCGTTTAAAAATATAATTGTTTCGCGAGGAGATTATCAATTTTCCCGAATAAGAGCAAAAATGTTAAAAGCTGAGAGCGCTTTCGCGTAATTACTAAGCTATTATTTTCATCGATTTATTTTTCAAGGATACTGATCAGTGATATCAATGGTAAAGATGAGCCAACATGTACACTTTAATTAAACTACGCGCTCAGGAAGTCAGTTGAAAATAAATGTTATCATAGTGATATTTTGTTATTTATACCCCAACTGATACACAAATTTAATCCCCACCATTGAATAATTAATGTTAAAACGGTAGTGTTTAATCTTTAACAATTATTTTAATTGTTTATTAAACATTGTCAAATTATAGGAAATCATTCAATTTCATGTTAAAAGTTGCGTTGCTGTTAATAAAATTAGATTTTAAATGAATTCAACATAGACACAACTGATTAGTGAAGTCTGATTTATACTTCTAGAATACTTATAAATTACTTGGCCTAATTCGTAAAATACCTTCTTCGTACACTTTGCAATATTTCACCATTAGCACTCGAGTGTGTTGTTTAAACGCGCGGGTAAGGTCCACTTGTAAGTTAACAAGCGCCGTAGCTTCAATACGCTAACTTTGATGTTCGAAGGGGAAAATATGAGTTAACTTAAATAAGATTTCAATAAACCACAACGTTACTTAAGTTTACTGGAATATTGCGAACCTGGAAATGAAATCCGGGAGAAATTGCATTTCATCAAATTATAACGATATATGTTAACGTTAAACAGTGGAACAGTTAACTTTGTATTAATTGTTATTATTGATCAAAACCTAAATCCCCTCATTAAATGTTTGATAATAGTAGTTTGGAAATACAATTATATACCTTAATTTTTTTCTTTCTTATTCGTTATTTTTTTCAAAAATGTTCTATATTAATTGGAACGAGTGGTTGGAACAACTGCAAATTAATTGGGCAGTTTATCATTTTTGTTTAGCTAGAAGGAAATTGTTATTCTCGTCAGTCGGGGAAGAAAACTCCATTTTCCTCCTTCGGGAGTTACGGGAAAAATGGCGCAGTTCGCTCCTTCGCGACGAAAAATATCCCACGCACCGAGGGAGATAAACGGAAATCCATGTGTAATCCCGCGCGATTACGAAGCCCGCTTGCGACTCGGCCTGTAAAATCCGCACCGGAGGATGAAAATTAATAATTCCCTTCGAGCCTCCTCGGGCGGAAAAGTAGTAACTCAGCGGATGGAATAGGCTACTTTATGGACACAGAGGGAAAATTTTTGAAAAAATTGTAATTTTCCATGGTAATTTAAGGACATGATGGATAAGGTTGCAAAAAGTACAATAAAAAATTGTACAATGTATTCAAACATTTGTAAAAATAATACTTACGTGTTTTATGAACACATTTTATAATTTTTGATTGTAACTTTTTGACTTTATCCACTATGTCCTGAAATTATAAAAAAAAGGATTACAATTTTTACAAATTTTTTTCTCTTAGTGTAGTTCCGTTGGTATATTATTCGGCGGAAACAATTTTCCGCCCGGGCGAGAAAGCCCGTTAACGGGCGGGGAATTTCCAGTTTCCCAGTACTTTTTTGCACTCAATAGGTGCAAAAAAGTAATTTTCTTCCTTTTGTTTTGTTTTGCTAATATTTTCTCGGCCAGAAAATACCGTCCTCGGTTCGTAATAATACCGCAACGGGGAAATATGGGGGATTTTGTCTTTACAAATGAAAAAATGAAATCGATGCTGACTATTGACAGATGCAACGATCAGATGCGAACGTAAGGTACAGAAAAAAGGCTGAGCGGGAGCACGAGTCTATTGAAAAGCGAATGGTCGTTTCGCCAAACTTTTCTTAAGAGCTGCTTAGACAATGAAAGCCAATGAAATATAAGTACTAAAACGTGTATATTAATTTCCGCTGTACCTATAAATATAGACATACAGACTACAACTTGTTCATCTTAAAAAATGAATAAGATAATATGAAGAAAAAATCATTATTATTATAACTTATTATAACATTATTATATTATAAATAAAGTATAAAGAAAATCATTTTCTTTTCATTCGTCTAAAATGCGTTATACATGTAAGATGACCCAATGGCATAATAATGATTGCTAATAATTTGTTAAAATGTTTAACATTTCAATGTTCAAAGGAGAAATGTTGCTCTTTTCCTTTTTCCTTTGCATATAATCTTTAAAAAGTTCTCCTAAACACGTATATCTACTTTTCATTCCAGATACTGTGCTTGAAATGCACTTTCTTCCGTGAGCGAATATTTTAGTTAAATTCTAAAATAAAAGAGGTATACACACAAAACTGTATAAGGGTTTATTCTTTTTTTTTTTTCGTTAGAAGATGCGAGGAAAATTTTCATGATAATTCCGATTATTTTCGAAATATTTTAACGTTTGCAATAATGTGAAAATATGCTTTATTTAGACATTTGAAAGAATATCAGAGTTTATGAATTTTTTCTATACTGTGTTTTTCTAGTGGCGCAAAATTGTTGAGAAATCCGATGTTCTTTTGGAGGTTAGTTTGTAAATAAAACAAGAAGAAGTTTTGCTTTATCGCAAATATGTTATTTTTTTGTACAAAGCATTGACATTTTTTTATTCAAACTGAATGTTAAATTACATTCATGACAAGTTAGAAAAAAATAACAACTTATATAAATGACAGTAAAATTAAATGTTAATTTAAGGATATATTGGAGAAGTAATTATTTCTACTGTAAATAATAGTAAAATTTAAAAGTCATGTAGTAAATATTAGTAGAAAAGTACTATAAATTGTTTTGATAATTATCATTTTTACTATTTTTAATAGCAAAATGTTTCACTCTTCAGAGATATCCCCAAATTGATACAAATTATTTTCAATTTTACTATCACTTTTTTCTCGGTGTGAAATGATATAAAATTTCACGTAGTCTAACAGCTCTGCATCGTTACAAGGCTATGGTATAACCTCGTCGAAACATTTGCAACTACTTGCAAGTAACGCGTGAATGAATGATTCCTCGAAAGTTGCAAGCGTCTTACAGGGCCGTAAGGTTACTTAATGTTATTAATTTCGATTTATATCTTGATTTTTGCTCGAGATTTAATAAAAGCCGTTTGACTTGCGGTAAAGTTTCGTGTAAAAGTTGTTGACAGTGAGCGTGGATGGAAACTTTGCGAGTAACAGAATTCTATTTATCGGGTGTCATTTATCGTTGTGTAATAATTACAATTTGTTTAACTTTGATAGGTTGCTATTTAGATATAATATTTGTCGAATGTGTATGCTACGAAGCTAATTTGTGTATTCTGAACGAGAGTTCAGAAAGGCTTTAAATACAAATACAAACGCCACTGTTAATGTTGATAATGATATCCGGCTAATGGTAATTTGATTCCACGTTACGTGAACAATTAATATATCCGACTTTACTATATATACCATTAATATTTGTTGCGATTTAATTTAATTTAAATGACCTTTCAATCGCAAAATATTAACTGGCTACATTATTTAACGCGCAAACCAAGCGAATGCACCGCTTGTATTGTTCCAATTAATTGGATTTATTTTATTTGCTTGCCAGTCAAGTTCTTAAATTATTGTTTTATAAGGGTGAGTTTAATATTTTCGTTAAAGTATAATCAAATAATCATATAAATGGAAATGTCGACATAGCACACATTGACAAGAGAAGCTACACTCCAAATTAGTGAATGCCTTCCGAGTTTGGAAAGATAACGTTTGTGAACACTGTCAAAGTTACTCTACCAACACATAAATGTAATATTTGCCATTTCATCTAGTAAAATATGTTGCCTTAATATTGTAAATTTTCTTGAAATTGTTGTCATCTCTATACACTGAGAAAAATAAAATAATAAGCGTTACTGTACTTTCTGACATTCTGAGACTCTATGCTCCAATGTTAAGAACTTTGCCAGACAATCTGGTAAACGGTGTCACTTTTTCAGGTACCAATTATCGGAACTGTGGTACTTCTTGTCACATTGTCGAGCATTATTTTATGCAGGAACACATAGAGTCCAGGATTACTATATTATTTTTCTCAGTGTACTAATATATTAAATGTTACTGTACCCCACGTAAAATGACTTACACTTGGTGTAATAATTTTGCAGACGATAAACAATATCTTTCCAAAGTTGGAAGGTACTGCAATGCTGAGTAAAACTTTTGTCTCAATGCAGCGATATATTGCGATATATTTCGAAATACAATGCACCATCAGTATTAACGTTTGGCAAGAATTGATATGGGCAAAGGACAAAGTTGCACTGAGAAAAATATAACAGAAAAAATTACTGTTTTTAACTGTATTTGAGCCACATGTCCGTCTTTTGATAAAAATTACCGTTTTTTAACAGGAAAAATTTCGGTTTCATCTATAAATATGACATTTAAAACTAGTGTATTTGCTTTTAAAGAACAGTAATTTTTATTAAAAGACGGACATGTGGCTCAAATACAGTTAAAAACAGTAATTTTTTCTGTTATATTTTTCTCAGTGTGAGCACGGTTGCTGTGCGAGTTGAGAGTTACGCCATTTGTGCCGTCAACTCACGTGAGTCACTTGCTGTCACGTGATATTGACAGCCTAATAACTAACAACTAATCAAAAATACAATTATCTCATTTGACCTTTAAGGGGTTCGTTTGCTAATTGACAAACAAAGTCTCTATTGAAGATATACTCCGAAGAAATTGACAAGTAACCATATATTATATTACAAATGAGAAGATTTATTTACAGAAAAATAATATTGTCAGACTCGAGTCCTAAGAATTACTTGCTGCTTCAATTTTTGTAAGATTGGATCTATCAATAACTGACGCGAATAGTTGTTCATTCCCGTAAAAACAGTTAATCCTTATCAAAAGGGAGATTGTCGCGGACTTAACTGCGTAAACAGTAAACTGTCGGCGAAAAAATTCTTGATTGCTCGTTTAATTTTGACTGTCATGTTTCCTTGTTCGTTGTTGTTTCGTTGAAATTCCATCTATTGACGCGTTTATATTATTTTCACACCAATATGCTGAAAAATATTACATTATATACAGTAATAGAACATATTATACAAATAGTTTAATCGATATCCAAATCATTACAATTCTGCTTAAACAAAAATGTTTCCTTTTAATTTCAATTATTTTTATTTTCAGTTTGAAAAAATACTTACTTTTGATGAGCATTTAAACAAATATTTTAAACTATTTTTTGCTAAAATTTACAATAATTTTATTAATAAATATATTACTTTATCCTTTAACTTGTAAATTCATGTAAAATGATATTATTTTTGAAGGAACTGGTCATGATTTTTTTTAAATAGAATTTGTTTCTATTTTACGATCTTTTTTACATTTTTAATGGAAGAATTTGTTTGAATGGGTAACATGGCGTATTTGTATTTAAATCCGGAATACAGTTTGGTACACTATTGTCAAGTCCCATTCTTTTCAATGAAAGGTCATGCAACACACCAAGTTAAAGTTGCCAAACGCTTTTGACCGAACTCAACACCTCGTCTTCAAACGTAAATTCAAATGCTGGATTAAGACAGGAAGCCTTTATAGTTGGTCCTTTTCAGCCCTACTACTCGGCTTTAAGACAAGAATAACTTTAACCACGCCAATTGTTTGTTGGTTAACTTCTTACAAGATTTGATTTTGAATAAATTTCCATTTTTATAACACCTTTCTTCTTTAAATAATATCCCAACGTCAGTTTTCAATTAAAGGAAAAAGAGTAGAATTCATTTTATTTGCTATTAGGGGATCAATTGTCCAGTCTGAATCGCTTAGCGCGAGAAGGGATAACGGTATATATATGTACGTATATATATGCGTATATGCATATGGCGGATTCGCGAGGAAAAGTATGGCCGCGGTGTCTTTTGTTTATACATATTCGCATTTGTGAATGTAACGGATCGCGGAAAAGAATGGCTGACGTTTTATGTTTGTCAAAAAAGTAAACATTTTACACAATTTAAAAGATGCCACGAGTATTGCAGGTGGTAAAGAGGGCGCGTCGCTGTCGACGTACGTCACTGGATTTTGCATGCTCGACGGTAATGCTGGAACCTCCAGATAATGCTGGAGCCCCGAGAAAACCACAGGTTCGAGGTTCGAGGTTCCAGCGAAAAGCAAGTTTTCTATTATCTAAAATTTTAAAAGCCAGAAATAAAATAACATTATTCGACTTATCACTTTAATCAACATTTTCTATTTCTCATAAGTGCTCGATTCACGAGGCGTCATTTAGTTTTAGATTCTAATGAGAATCGCTGTTCAAATCGCTTTAAATCATATCGTTATTTTTTCTTTTTCATTTTCTATTTAATTTTTACATTCAATCTTCTCCGGTAATATTTTGTTCTTGAAAACAAATTTTATATCCTATAATGTCTCCGTTTTTACACTATCTGCATAAACATTTCTTTTTTCTTTACATTTTAGGTGATAAAAACGGGGACATTTTTCGCACTGTGTGTTATCGTACACGCTTCCATTCGGAACATTTATTTGTTACACTCATCCTGTGTACTTCAGTTACTGTCCCTCACTGTTCTTCAGTTTCCTCGCACAATAGAGGATCAAAATATAATCCTCCTTTTTTAACCTCGCGCAGGGAGATATTTAACAATAATTCTCTGATCGTTGGCTGTATTATTGATTTTTTTTTCCTCAAGAAATATTAATTTCTGTGCAATATTTTAACGAGCAATTTTAACTATAATTCTACAATTTACTAAACTCAAATTTCCTGCAAGTTTCAATAGTTAGTGAAAAAATATATGAGATTTGGTAAAGTTTTGGTTTAGATTCAAGGTGGATTGACATAGAGAATCTGCGTGCCTTTTCGAATTGATCACGATTCTGTAAAAAAATAGTTGTCCGCTGCTTAACGTCACTTTTTCTTTCTTTCTTTTTCTCTTTCTGAAATTTTACCTACACTGTTAAACATTTTTTTTTATAATATTTAATATATTATTATATTATATTATATTTAATATAAATACTGAAAATTCTCATTTCAAGTACGTACATTAAATTTCAGAAACAAATGATGAGTTTTCAAACTTTCTACGTTGACTCTATGGTCAAGTACATGAATTTTAATGTGCTAGGATTTGAATTTAATTTATAAGTACTGGAAGTTTAATGTAGAAATTTTTTGCAGCGTAGTTATAAACGTATAATCGATTTTAAATAATGGTTATAATTTTACATAATACGGTTCAATATTCGTGTCGTGTTAATTTATTATACTCTACATTAGTTTTCATAACTTTTTGTATATTACAATTTTTCTCCGAGTGAAAATAATAGCACGACACGATTTGCAAAAGTTAGCGTGCAATGACTGTAAAAGCATTGATGTTGCGAATTTTCGTAAAGTTGATATTTTCATTGATATTATAATTAAGGATTATATATAAACAAATTTTTCTGGAACAATTCGGAATACCTAAGGGATGCGTGTACTGTGGATGACTAAATATCGTGAATTTCACTTAATGTGCTACATCTTTAATGAATAATTTAAATTTAATAAATAAATTACAACAAAATTGTCAATTATACATACAATGTATAAAATAGGAAAAATAAAAATTATTTTCAACATTTATTTATATCATTTAATGCTCTAACTGATGTGCGCGTTTCTGTATTTTATTATTGAATATTTGTATCTACAACATTTTTCATTCGTATATTTCAAGAGAAATCCTAAAACTCATAACGTTGATTATTACTGAAGGTATAATTGACAAATTCACTTATTAACAAGGTCAGTCACGCGCAAACTAATAAGCAGATGCTGCTGTGTAACGGTTCTCGCGTGAGTTCATGATTCTGACAAGTAATAATTTCGACTCTAAATTAAAGCGAAATATACATCATATGCAACGCACAAACTACACGAAAAACAATTTTTCGATTTCCAATTTACCTTGCATTCGTTTTAACAATTATTTTTACTCTTTGTTCACAGATTGCTACAAAATTTTACCTCTAATGATGTCGCTTGCACGAAACGGAAGTCGCTACTTGACCATTGGTGTTCTTTATGTGATAACTATCATGTGTCAGGGTAAGTTGTACATCTTTTACATTAAATTGTGCGAAAATAATAGTCCCAATATAATTTCAACTTTTTATTAATCATTAATTTATTGAATCACTGCCCATAACGAATAATATAATGCAAAAATCCATTTAATATTGCAACATTTTTTTGCTATTAATTTTACAATAGTTTAAAACTAGGAATAAATAAGCTCAATAAAGTTGGTTTGATGTTGCAAACTGTAGTCATTTATCATAAAAAATTTAATCTATGTAATATAAGGAGAAAGTTCATTTTCTCAAAAAAATATTATTCGAAACGTGAGAGAAGCATTTGTATGTGCTTTTGTTTTATAAGTGCATAAATGGAATTTCGATTAGTTTTTATATGGTCAAAATAGTAACTGGACTTGTTATTAAGTTTGGGGTGCATTAAAAGAACAAAATTAATTGAAATTAAGTAGATAAAAGTTGTGATGATATAGAAACTTCACTTGACTTCTTACGTTGTTATTTGTAAGTAACAAGAAAACGAGCAAACAAAATTGCTGGAAATTCCTTTGCGATGCAATGTGTAATTGCTTTATATAGAATGAAAATAAGATTAACAAGACTTGACGGAAATTTTTCTTGCGAAAGATTCTAATATTGAATATTTTTAATAATACATTACGTCAAAACTGATTATTCGTCTAGTTCTGATAAAATATCTGTGTCACGATGCCAGGATACGATTATGTCATTTAATCGGAATCAAATCAGAGCGTAATACATGATAACGACTTGGCCCTAATAAGGAAATCGAAACTGTGAATAATGATGGCTTTGAGGTGTCAATGTTTAAGAAAATAAAATCTGAGTGAATAATAATATTTTCACTTTTATAGAAGCTATAATAAAACATTTTCAACAATATCAATTTATTTACATAACAACTGTTATTATTGAAAATTGTTTCACCATATACAACAATTTACAAACAAAGAAACAATTAAAATTTTTCTTATTCTTATATCTTATAAATCAAAGTCTTTAAAGATAATTACATTTGTTCTATCTTAATTAAAAATAAAATTTCAATTATCTTTATTATTATATTTTTTATATTTTAAATTATAAACGAAATATCTGTACAGTTTTTAGAATGGAATTAGAAATTTAATTTCAGTTTAAAGTCAAGTAGTTTGTTTTAATAAATATTTTACTTTTAATTTATTTTTATTATTTTATGTTGCTATTTAATATAATATCCTCAAATTACAACGAAAAATTTCAATTTTTCCAACTATTTTTCTCTCGGTGTACGTATACCTTTGGCTCACTTTAATATTTCATATCGCTAACAAAGATTATCAAAAATATGTTATACGAATTCGTGTAATTAAAAAAAAAAGGTCGTTTTTATTTTTGATGGGGAATTTCAAGTAACCGTTTGCGGTAAAAATGTTTCAATATTGGTTTAGTTGTTTAGCTTTTTTTTTTACACTGAATTCTATCCTTCATCTCCCATTCCAATATCTTTCTTCTGTTGACCACTCTAAGCCAACTCACGTTCATATTTCCGAAATGATCGTATCTTCTGCACAAAAACTATAATTGTGTAAAAGATGTTTCATACTTTCAGTGGAATCTAGCCAAATGCCGAGAAAATATTCTTGTCAGCGACTTACATCATCGTATGTGTATCAATAGGGATTTAAATTCTTTTTTCCAACTCTGATAGTACATAATATCCATAAAATATTTGCTAAAAATTTTTTCTTTTTATATTTACAACTTGAAACTTTATTTTCTAATACCGTACAAAATTTTTTTAATATTTAGAATTCCAGTTCGAACAAAGTACAGAAAATATTTGTTCAAATACAATCCAATTATTTAACTATGAAAAAAATGTAGTGTTTGATTCATTAATTTCACGCCTCTCTTTTTTATCTTCAATTGATTGATAAATAATGCGGTTCAAATATAAATTATACTAACGTAACTTATTCTTCTAATTGTAAGCTAGAAGAAGACAATAAATGTAGCTCTTTGTTTAATGTAAAACCAATCTACATTGAGTATAGATCTATTTTAAATGACATACCAGGCCACTTCAGTGAAAATGGAACTTCTTTCATTGAGATTGATTCCAGACGTTCAACAAAATAAAATTTTCATATGTAATTCAAAGTGAACATCGATCTTAATCTAAAATTAAATATGTTTAGAGAAGCTATTATTTTCATTGAACATTTCGGAGATTACTGTACTTGATCAAATATTCCTCCTAAAGTCGGACTCAAAATCAATAACCATTTTTTGATACAATTGAAGTATAATGAAAAATGTGGTAAGATGTACGCGCAAAAAAAAAGCTGCAAGGAAACTTACCATACTAAAATTACAAAGATTACGCCAAATTTATTAGTTTCTGCTACATTTTTCAGTAAATCCACTTGATATATTATTTATTAACTTACCTATATTAGAAAAAAGATCGTTATCAAGGAACAGAAATCGTTGGTTCACATTTGTGCCACAAATCTAAGGCCTTTGTAAGTCTTATTTAATTTTTTAACACTTCGGCCACGCCCCTTTCGTCATAATCACACTATACTGAGAAAAATATTGCTCGTGTTTTGTTTTAATATTCTGAGGACTTTTTAGCAACAGTGATAAGTGATAACATTTGCTTTGACGTTTATAATTACTCACACATATATTATAGCAGCTACTAATAAATTTATCTCAGTACAATAAGTATATAGAGCTATTTTTGTATTAATGTATGCAACTAAAAAAGTCTATACTTACTAAGTTACGGCAAATTCAATTGCGAGTTTAAGCAGTATTCGTTTATACACAGGGAATTAAACTAAAAGCAAACGAGTATTTACGCTTGATTGTACTCGCGTACTCCGTTATTTACTTAGTACATTTTTGCTGAATGAACCGAAGACGTGTTTGAATCAACTTCCAGGGGTTGATACAACCCCATGAGATTACCGAATTAGGATGTATAGATTCAATTGTTTTAGTTCCTCATTTATTTAGGGTATCAAAACGTAATTAGGCCAGTCAAACATAAGTAATTACGATTGGACCCCTCTTTTTTTTTGATTTTTTTTAAAGAAACTTACAGATGCTTCGTTTCTTTATTCAATCAAAAGTCAAATAAACAAGAAAGAAAGAGAAATGAGGGAAAAAAATATACACATATATATATGACATACTAATTAGTCGAAAATAGGCAAAAAGGAAAAAAAAGGAATGCACGCATTATGACTTGCAAAGAGGATACTCGTTTTTGCTCTTTTTAATCTGCTTCTTCGCATAGACCTCCAAGCATTTATATGAAGTTGGTCTAATTTTAACAAACTGACGATATTATAACATTGAAATAAAGTTGATCTTGTAATGGTTGTCGATTTAACAGATGTGTATATTTACAAATACTTTGCTCTCTGCAAGGTGAATTCTTTCATATTACGGTGCGGGAACTTGTGGGTAGAACACGTGATATGTTACATTTGAATTTAAAGACGTGCTTTGACAACTTTTTAATCGACGACAAGCTAAAAAAGACATCTTTTGCTCGAGATATGGAATTTAAATCCCCAATCTTCTTGTGTTCTGTACATTTGGAATGTTTCGAAACAAAATGATAAATTTATTTTTGTAAATTTAAAGAAGACGCCACCTGTGTGGAGATTTAGTTATCATTATATGATGTATTTTAATATGAAGAACATCTAGTAAAACAAAGGAATCCTAAATTAATGTAACATCTGTTAAATTTACATAAACAACAAGGAATGTTTTGGTGGCTACAGTCTATAATTTTGCATTACACACAAGTATAAAAACGTGTACAATATTTACAGTCCTTTCTCGATAGTTTGAATAATTTATTTTTAACTAACAGAAAGTTGCCATAAAATTGGAAATTGTACTGTGCATTATTTATGAGTTTTTTTTCAAGATGTATTACGTTGGATTTCGTTCTTAACATTTATATTCTTTATCAAATATTTGTGAAAATATTTCTGTGCGTTTTTGATATTTCATAACTATTACTATTATTGAATTTTCGGAAAAGTCCTAGTGAGGTTCACCTCTGCATCCCACAGATGGCACTAATATTTCTTTTGTAGATTCAACAAAGAAATTTAAAAATGAAACCAAAGTACTGTTCAAACAACTTAATTAATCATGACGTTAGCTTATGTAATTAATTAAAAGCAACATTTAATATTTCTGAATTAAAATGTAGCGCAGAATTTTTACCAAAGATGTATTTACTTTTCTGATATATTCTTAAATCGGTATTAAAAGGGAGTAATTTATGATACCATTTTTTTTCTCTCTCCGGGTGTGTCATTATACTTAAAATGAATACGTAAAAAGTGAAAAATCCTCAGACATATTGGACATTTATTATTCATAATATTTGAAAGTTTTCATTTGTGCGTTTCTTTTTCTTTTTTTTCTTTTTTTTTTTTTTTTTTGATAGCAATGTTAACACCGTGA
>JABFPN010005236.1:0-13536 GCA_022817305.1 Leptoteleia sp. ZL-2020 | reverse complement strand
CGGGAAATTTAAACTTGCTTAATTCATTAATAATTGTATACAGTTTAAGGCAGGTTACAACGGAAACAACCGAATAGAAATAACCAATGAAAATATACATGCGCTAAACACGTGCGCAATTGCGCCCGCTGAAAATGGGAGCGTTTCCGGTCTCGATCTCGCTGAAAATGGGAGCGTCGAGTGTAATAAGAATAAGGGAGTGAAAAATCGCGGGAAATCGTTTGCCGCGTTCGCGTGTGCTAGTCTTTGAGTGATGTTATGTGCGTTTTTTCGCGATGATGCTCTGTCGACGTAAACGAGAGCATTTCTTGTGGTTTCGCGTCGGTTTTTTCGCGTTTTTCAGGTGTGGTTCGTGCAAGGGATCGCTTTTTTGAGAAAGCTTGCATACGAAGGCATACATTGTTCATTATTCTTATTGAGGTTAGGTTTCAATTATATACATATTTTCATTTATATGACTAACTTTGTTTTTTATTATTTACTTTTTTGTTCATTTCATAATTTAGCTGAAATGAGCATTATATATTTATAAAGAAAAAAGAAAGTTTTTTATCCCTTTCGTTTTTTATAGACAATTCCTATTTCCTTTGGATCAATGTATATTTCTGAAGTTTTTGTAATGACAATTTATAAAGCATAATTGATTGGTACTTGGAGATTCTATGATCAGAATGCATTTACAAATATATTCAAAACGCATCAGAAGCAATTAATCCAATGGTAAGTGCAAGCATTTTATATTAAGGTGAACTGCTGTGTTATAGTCACGGAGTTAGGCTGTTTTAGTTTATTTTCAATAAATACTTATATGTTAAAAATTTTGGAATGTAAAGCCATTCTCTTTAACATGGAATAATTAGCGCTGTAAAAATACAGTTATATAATATATTAACTATTACAATTTTTTTTGACTTTGAGAACAACTACAAATGTTAAGTAATTATACAATAGAAAATAATTTGTTTACAATGAATCAATGTCTGCCATTGTGAAGAAATATCTTATTATTGAAAAATTGTAAAATAACCTCGTTTATTTATAAATGAGGCATATTTTACCTTATCTAATTTATTTGTATTTTAATATGATTAATTTTAATTTACTTTATGTAAGTTTATATTATTCTCATATTATTACTATTAATATTTTCATTGGAAACAAAGTATAGGAAATTTATTATGAATATTTACACAATTATAATACACAATTCTTTTTACATGATTAGAAATGATATTTTGCTTACTGCTCAGGTTTTTATCTTTAATGCAGTTTTGAGGTGACTGTAAAACATTTTAACAGATTTCAATTTGTTTAAAGTTGTTATATGGTATTTTAAAGAGTTAAACTTTTTTAAAATCATTTAGTCATTTTAGGGTGTTTTAAGACTTTAAAATGCTGGATCTTTAAGGGAATATTTTCAAAGGAATTCAAAGTTGTCTTGAGATATTTGAAGGTATTTAAGTTTGTTTTAAAGCATTTTAAGGCATATAAGTACATTTTAGAGTTTTAAAGACCTTTAGATGTTCTAAGAGATTTAAGGCATTAAAATACATATTAAAACATTTAAAAGAGTTTTAAGGATTCTTAAAGCATCTTAAGCTTTTTAATGGGAATAAATTATTTTACATTTGGTCCATTTATTTACGACAATGTACTAAATATCAAATGTCAATAACAATATTTGTATAAAGTGATACACAGTATGGCATTTGAGATTTGATTATAAGTAACAAAGCTATGGTCACGAAGCTTGTACAAAGATGCTGTGGTGTTACCGTAAATAGATGTACGATCATAGTGTTTGCACGCACCAGTTGCGTGCATGCCGACAGCCAATGCTCAATGTGAAAGTGCTTCTGTGTTTGCGTATATATGTATTTCTTTTTATTGGTATATATCCACCAAAGAGAAAAATGGGAAAGTGCAACTGTGGATTGATAGATGGTTGAACACAATGCTTTACTTTGTTTCCAACTCCAGTACCAACTTTGTTGGTACTTTGTGTCTTTGACATAGCATTGAACAGACATATTCGTGAACAAAGTTTATTTTCCAAAAATCATAGATATTCAATTACAATCTTTGCAGTTTAAGTTTTGTTAAAACGAGAGAAATTGTTAGGACAATTTTTGTTTTGAATTGAGATATATTGTAGCTAAAGTTTGTTAATTACTTTTGGTAAATAAATAGTGAAATTTTTACCAATTTATCCATCTAAATTTTGAACTTTTACGTTATTACTTTGCCTGATACAGAGTACAACACTTGTTATTTGTTCTGATTCATTATCCAGAAGGTTATTTATGATTTTTTGTTTTCAATAAATAGTAATAATAATATATCTCCAAGCCCCAAAATTTTACTGAAGAAATTAGTGTAATTTGATATATAAAAACAAAGCTGTTTGTGTACATATATGTTTTCTAAAGTAATATTTTTTATTATATTTTTCTCACATTCTAATGGCTATATTATTTTTATTTAAAAGATAAATACAATTTACAGATGAAATACTATTTTTTCTTTTATTAACGGTAAAAAAAGAGAAATATCATAAATTCTTATTGTTTGTATCATTTTAATTTATATTGTAAAGGTAAATATTTTCGTGCTCCAATAACTAATAGTATAATTTATAAAATAATGTATTAGTTTGCCATTTTCTAAAATTGTAATTATTGCAATGATGATTATTATTTTCAATATATTTAATTTATTCGCTTTTTTGAGGCATCACCAAATTAATATATATTTAAATTTGTTGCACTCTTTTGTTTTCTCAGTGAAAGTATTCTATTGTGGTTTTTAGGGAACAATTTTTTTTTCACATGCATTTAAACATATTTTACTTTTATTGCTTGTTAGGTACATACTTTCTATGTAATTTATATATTAAACATTTAATAAATGTGATAATAAATCCGGATAACGACTCCATTGGGTGCGTACGCGATCGCAATCCACTTCTTTACCTGTTTAAATTCTCAACTATTATAATTACTTTTTTACTTTACCGCGTCGAATTTAAAAGACACTCCATTTAAACGTGCACGACGATTAATTAAATCTATTCTACAACTTTATATGAATAACATTGTTATATTTATCGGAAAACATTCTTCCAAAGGGAGTAAATTTTTAATTTGACACATAGTATTGGCATTTTGCAAGCGATTGCTCATTACTCGCGTTACGTTAATTGCGATCGCGATGAAAGTTAGCGCGGTGAAGAAAAATATGGGATAAAATTGTTAAGGCGAAGCGTTAATTTTTCAACGCAGCGACATGCATCGGCAATAGCATTGGAAAGACTCGGAAATGGAATTGCAGTTGAAAGGCGGTTTAAACACTTTGATCGTATTGGGATTCCCGAATCGGTAGCAGTCTCTTCATCTCCCGTTGCCTCAACCCTTTTTCCAGGCTCGGCTGGACCTCTGCGCGTTCCCCTCCCGTGCGAGCGCACCGTCCACGAATGCTCGCGGACGTGGCATTGACTAATTATTTAGGGTGCGTTCGCGTGCTCTATCTCCGTCCTTCCAATTCAAGTTCAACTTTTCCTTCGCGTCGTACGAGTCGAGGACCCGCGTCTTCTTTTTATTCATTTATTTTTCCCTCTGGCTGCATTTCTGCGGAGCCAAACGGAACACTTATATGGACTTCGTCATTGCTTCGTTTCGCCAGGTTATACCGCTACGCGGCCATTGTTTTGCCACCGGTAGGCCGAACGCAGCGGCATTAGCAATTCAAATTGGCGGCAATTTTTTGAGCGCATTTTTGACCTCCTGTATCGGTCTCCGCTTTGTCTTGCTTTGGTCCGCGCCGAAACTCCATCCTTATTAAGCCCGCCCTCGCCGTACTAAGGATCCGACCGCGTAATAATTGGTCTCTCTCCTTCTCCGTTGCTCCTTCTCCCTTTCTCCCTCGCGATCTTTTTCCCTTTCACAATAATGCGTAATTCTCCATCTGTATAATACTCGCCGATACCGTCCCCGGACACTTACGTAATATTTCAATTCTTTTAATGTTGCCTTTCGCTTTGTTCCGTCTCTCTTGCGGTAATATATGAATTGGAAAAAGCTTTTTAATCAAACAAGTTTTCTATAAAGCGATTCCTTGAGGAGATCCTCGAGACGCAATTCGAAAACAATATTCCCCTTTCGAAAACCCCGCTAAGATTAAAAGACCAGTCATTTCTTAACATATCATTGGACTTGCATTAATTGACTTTTACAATTAATTCACTATAGTGTCACTATAAAGTGAACTGATATGTTATCATTCTTCTTAAAAAAAACTTGACTAATCAGAAATTGACGTTGGGAAGAAAAGTGTTAGTACTATGAATATTTCTATGGGAACAAGAGGCTTTCAATTTTACAGAAAAGTGTTACGGATATAAGTACAAGATAAAGGCAGCAATTTAAATTATATAACAATATTAATAATAAATTTTAATATATTTCATAAAAAAAAAAAAAAAATAAACTGGAGCATATTTCTCGGGCATAATAATTCTGCGATACTTTCGTATTATTTTGTCAAATAATATAAATGGATCCACTAAGTTTTTTGATGGTCATCGATTTAAGGACTGGCGGTATCCAATTATGTTTAACTTCCATGATCTCAGAATCCTGATTATGCTTCTGTGAACAATTTGAGAACTTGTTAGTACAATATAATTTAAAAAAGTCATTTCGCCAGTATTAATGATATTGATATAATCATTATGCATCCGTATATTAGTGATTATAGCAGTAATAATTTTGCAACAATGATAGTGTATGGATAGCACAACGATGGTATTAATGCTCACATAAATATGCCATAATTGTTGCAAATTCATCAGAGTATTATTAACGTCTGATTCATTTTGCTGTAGTTATAACGATAAGTATAAAGAATTATAGTTTTATACCTAAAATTCATCTATGCCATAGATCAGGGCTTGATATATCGCAGCCATTAAGCTTGAATTAAAGTGCAAATGGTTTCATTATCCGAATATTTATTATTAGATTTCAATAGAATATCCATGTACCTATTTTTCTCATCCTACAGTTTGTTTGTTTTACGGTTTGTGCATTAATTCCGTTTGAATAAAGTTTGTAAAAATGGGAACAATGTGTTAGTATACCGTTATCTTGGCAATTTAATAACTCAAAATGAGGATAACCTCAAAAATAATACATATCTTTAAATATATTGTAAAATAAAAATTCATTTAAAAAAAGCGCAACGTACGTTAACAGTTAAACAAGTTTAGAATGTTTTAAATTAATTTTTACATATTGCAAATTGTTTCCGAGAGCTAACTTTTGGAAATGGTTTCATCAACTAGTTAGATGTTTATTTCAAAATCAATTTCCAAAAGATAGCTCACTGAGAAGAGTTGACATACGTAAAAACTGATTTAAAACATTCTAAATTTGTTTAACTTTTGACGTACGTTGCGTTTTTCATAAATGAATTTTTATTTCACAATATATTTAAAGATATGTATTATTTTTGAGGTTATCCTCATTTTGAGTTGGCCAACGAGTGACGTTTCACCTAAAGGCAATACAGATTCTCATGCTGCTCAAAAATAACGAAACGTTTAATATGAGTATCGATAAAATGAAAAAGGTATATTATACCGTACGATAGGGGGCGATTATGAGGTGTAAGAACACCATCAAAAAGCGGTAAAGCATTAGAATGAACATTAGATGCTTTTAAAAGCAACTGGCAGAGTTTCAGGGCAATCGGGGCACAAACTCGGCTAAAGGATACCGTCCACTATGTTCTTAACGAGAACTCGTGCTAAAGTTGCCAAACGGCTAGTTATTATTGATCTAAAGTACATTTGGAGGTACGGTTACATTCGTTAAATGGGTCCTGTAATTATTGAATTACATCAAAATACCTCAGCTCCTGTTAATTAATGTATACGCCTAGAAAAAAATCCGGTAATCGGATAAATACTTAAAGTATTACGAGTCACTAATTATTGATTAAATAGTCATTTGGATGCATTTGAAGTAAATTCATACACCTTATAGTGCATATGAAATAAATTCAAGTAATTTTTCATTGAATTCCTATTTAAAAAGTATATTAGCTCCTTGAATTTGGATCTTGAGTAGCACTCTAATAAATAAAATAAGCGGAAGAATGCATCGCAGTTTATTTTATAGTTCAGTGATAACCCGATGATGTTTTCTTCGCTTGTATCCAAAAGAAATGACTAGACATAGGTGGCTCTTTAAAATCGATCGCGCAGCGCAGCTATTCAGGCGATTTGTGAAATGGTGCTCCGATCGTTTCCCGTAAAGTCCCATCTACCCGGACCATCCGGTGCGGTAGCATGACGGCTTCGAGCTAACTGAAAAATGTTTGCACTCGGCAATACAAATGGATACGTTCGATGGCGCCAATAGAGAGAAAACAAAATAAAGCTTTTCTCATGTAGAGTCGTACCGCGCGCGAGCTTCTGCAATCTTTCGCAAGGATCATTCGGAGGCTTGGAAAAGTGTCGTTAAATTATTCGAGGTATATTTTCATATATAAATATAAACGTGTATATTCAATTATGAGCGGGAGCGTCTCGCGCGCATTACACGTGTGCTCGCTCATACATGAAAATGCTCTAAAATTTTACTCCGAAAAGAAAGTTGAGCGAGGCGAATGCAATTTTTTTACATAAAAAAGAAGACTAGGAAGGAGCCGTGAGGGAGAGAAGGAGGGCGGATGAGAGGAGAAGAGTTTTGTCGGGCCCCAATCGCATAAATACACCGACACATTTTAATGATCCTGTGTCATGTTGCTCGCAAGTGATATTTATAAGCGAATATATAGTATTGACACACGCAAGTAATCAAAGTGCGTGTGTCAATGCGCGGTGGCACACCGAGGGCCCGTCCGTGAACGTGCACGCTTATTTTTCAAGTATGCAATGTATGTGACATGCGTGTGCGCACCGTAGAGCAACGTGTAAACGACAGAACGTTCGAAAGTCACCGCGAGGAACGCCTTCATAAATATGCAGAACCAATTACGTTCCCGGCTGGCCTACCACATCTTCGTTCCACCGAAAAGGTAGGTAGGTCCGCTTTAATGCGGCTTCGACGTTATTCCGTCGAATGTGTGGGGCCCAGAGCAAATGTAACTACCATTTAAGCCACTTCCACATTCTACGATAACTTTTTGTATACTTTGAATTTTTCGTGGCTTTTGCGCGCGGAATTTTTAATACCGTAAAATATATACAAAGGGTCAATCAATATTTATAAGTTGAAAGTAAAAAAAAAAGAAAAAGAAAAGAAACATTGTGAATTGCAAGACAATTTATAAATCACACTTGTTGCGGACGGTACGATTAAGAGAAAACAATAACGGTTGATGTTGCAGTACCAATCACCGCGGGAAAAAGCTGCTCGATAAAGTCTGAATTTAAAACTAGCGAGTCTTAAATTCAGACTACATTATATGCATCAGACAATATCTGTCAACTTTTTTTTATAATAATAACATAATGTTACATTTGATAAAAAAAATGATGGGTTAATGTTTATTATATTGTATCAAAAAGTGGGAACAAGGTCAATCATCTTGTCAGATTTAACATACAGTTTGAATGAGGTTATAATAATAGCAGAAGTTTGTATCGCCCAGTACAATAAAAAATGATTCTTTATCTTACAACCTCTTGTATAATATATAATTAATGTGACATGTAAACACACTTTGTTGCCATTTTTAACCATACTTTTTTCTTAGTCTATTGAAGGATATTATACAATCATGACACATACTTTGCTCGGTCATTAATGATTTGTATAAATATTACATATAAATGTTAAACTAATTACTCTTGCAATCCTGAAGTTTATGCCATTAGAATTCTGGATGCCAAGAGAAACAACTACACCGATACCTTTAAATTATATAAACGGTTTATTTAAAATTAATTCAATATACTTCTACATTATGCAGGAAGATTTGTGTAAATTATACATAAAATTGTATTTAATTTGTATAAAAATAAAGGGAATGTGCCTTAATAGCACTTAATGTACCACAAACGCTTACACTGAGAGAAAAAAATATTAATTTTTATTAAAAAGTTGACCAGTTTAGCATTATACTTGCAGAATATCATTATATGACAAACTAAATTATGAAAATTTATTAAAACAGTTTATTAAACATTGTTATTCCATATAGTTTTATACAATTTTACAGTCTGTCTTATGAACGGCATAGGTTAAAGACACTGAATAGTGACACCCAAGGGACAAAACATGTAATAAACAGTTTGTCAAAAATTAGAATTCAGTTTATTAAAATTTGAAATCCTTTGGTTTCTAATTTTTAATATTATTTTTTCTCCGTGTAATATAGGTATATTGCCATATATCTGTATTTTGACTCGAACATTATTTAATATTATGCCCTAATAGGTTTTAAATTTAATTTAAGTAATGTTTTAATATAGACCCATTTTTAATTGGTGTCTTATAGGACTGACGTATGTTGGACGAATTTTAACTCCTGTTATTTAAAAGATTTCAAGTGAATACACACTAACTTCGTGACTATAACAGTGATATTTTACCTTGCAACTATTTCTAAATCAAACTGTCGGGACATAATGGAATGAATAAAGGAATAAAAGAGGAATAAGAGGAATAGGCTAAGCAATAATGAATATAAAATCGATGAGCTAGAGGGAGACAGAGCAACGCTATTCCTCCGCTTATTCTGTTATTCCTTCCATTGTATTCGTGACATCACGAAATTCTTAAGGTGAAGGTGGCGTTCTATGTCTAACTGGGGGTACTGCATCAGTGGAATAAACATATAAAATTTAAAAATGATGTTAAAGATAAGACGAGATTTTCAGCACTCGCAGTCAATTATAGAACGCGACCCAACTTTATATTTAAGTATAAAAGGTAGGTACCCTTAAGCAAGTCGAAAATAGATTGTCATTTCCACGGTAGGCGGCGTAGAGATCGAGTTACGTTTCCATATTGTGAATATTTTGAAAGTTTAAGTCATAATGGAAGACAATAGTTACAATAAAATATATTGTATAAATATTTTTAAAATATAAAAATAATATTTTGGCTTGTATTAAAAAACCAATATATTTTTTCTCAATGATTTGGCGCGGTTTAGTTCTCATCAAATTTAGAATTACATGATATTTTTTTTAAATTAAATTTACACATGAAATTCGTTACTTCGACAGCAGTTTGACATCTTGTTAAGGGGATTCACTTAAGAGGAGGTAAAAGTGATAATGTGCCAAGTCAATTAGTGTATTTACTTCAAGTGTATTTGATATCGATTCTTCCACATCTATCTCATAAAATAATATATTACAAACTATCTCTTAATGCAATTACTTTGTTTTTTGTTAAAGTTCACTTTTTTCATATTTGAATGTAATAATATATACTATTTTATTAATATTGTCGCTTAACTTATTACACGCCTTCATTGCCTAATCAAGCACCTATAATTGCGTCATCACCCTTATAAAAGTCTAGCTTCTGAAATATCATTTAATCTTCAAATCTGATCCGTGCTTATCTTCGCACTAACGTGCGACAGTGATATTTCAATTTAATTAAAATGTATTATTTTTCATCGTATAATTAATTAAAATCTTGGTTCTTTAATGCAAACCGTTAAATATAATTAAACAAACTTGTCCCTTTATGTAATAATAACAACCTGTCAACAAACTAAATTATTTTGCTACTCTAAACTCTGCGCAAAAGTTTTAACACTACTTAGCACGTGGATTTGCACGAAATATACGCTGTAAAATATTTCTCGTTTCATAAATACGTACTTTTATTTATAGTCGTGCAATAAGTAATGTTACTTTTAACGCGCGATGACAACTGGTCTCGCCAAATTATCATTTACTTGTCGCAATATCTATATCGTATAATTAATATCATTTAGAGGTAAAGGTAGTTTCCGCGCGCATCTTAAATAATTGAATATACAAATACAGTCTAGATACGATTTCAAATTCAGAGAACGTAGTCATTATGGATTAGCGCGTGCCAAGCTGCTACACAGAAGCATAGAGATTGCGAGAAAGAGAAGGAGCGAGCGCGGGCACGCGAGGGGAAAGGAAGCTTACGAACTCTCAAAGGCGAGAAGGGACACGTTAAAACTGGTCGTCTCGTCGGTATTATTGCGATCGATAGAATGCGGTAGCGAACCTAGACCCCGAAGTCAAGAGTAACCTCAAAGTGCCGTAATAGCTCGATGATCAGGACGATGACGTGGATCAATAGGTTGCGTTGGCAAAAGAAAGATCGTGATTAGTGATTGGCTGATTGTTCCACTGCTTCGTGAATTATCGCGAGCATATTGTACGACGTCGACGCGAATGGTGCTTTGATGCTTTTGATGCTTGAAACCGGGTCGCCGTAGATGTGTGATTTAACGCACCGTTGTATAAATGTCATGAAAAATGTCTTGTACAATTGTTCATTTATTCGTAGGACAGTAAGCTTCACAAATGGTTGATACAGTTTTTTTTAAATATGTCAAACATTCCTACCTAATGGGAAATAGCCAGAGTCGACCTACGGGGCCGATTCTGGCCCAGTACTGTTAGCCAGACTTTGGTAAAGAGATAGGGCCGGTACTGGCTTGAGCTTGGTTATCAACAAAAACAGAAGATAACCAGATGTAAGACATGCCAGGCAAAATATCAACGCCATAGTTGATCCGGACTTGAACCAGTACTGGTGATTTAAAAAAATTGTTCAATGTAAGACCAACGTTGGATGATTACTGGTAGGGTATAGGTATACAACTGGTACGTTTAGTTGTCAGGTACTGGCCCAGTGTTATCACTCCATTATTGGCACGATTCCGTCACTGTACTGGTAAACTAATTCACCAGTACTGGGCCTGTAGAACATTTCCTACTGGGTAGTTATTAATACACAGAGGGAAATTTGATAATTTGCATCAATGTTCTTAACTGTAGCTGAACTTAGTTCCATATCTTAGTTAGGTTATCGTTAATTAGTTTAGTTGTATTCCAGTTAAGTAGAGGAAATTGGTCATAATGCACCTACCTTTATTTTAATACTTCATCACTTGCAAACTGTAACTGAAATATTAATATTTGTGTGGGGCATCATTCAGCTTAGGTGTGATGATTAAGCAAATATTTCTGACTACTTCCATTGTCTGCCACCAGTTGATTTTATATCGAGGAAAACGCAAGTTTCCTGCAAGACGCAGTTAAAGACCTACGTGACACCTTGTTGCTTTTAGACAACGCTTGGAATTTAGCACTGGTTTGCATTTAAGTGAATATTACAGTTGTGACATCAATTAACAAGTTAACGCGAGGGAATCATTGTCATGGACGAAACGACTAGGAAAGATTGGTGCGCACAGAGCGAATACGGTGCGTAGTGAGTGATTCCGTAGATGGACATGGCCCGTAAAAGGACATTTGTTGCTATATATGGTGGAATCGAATACCAAATATATCGATGGCCAGTGGACAAGGAAAAACAAAAGGAGCGCAAACGTTACGCACCGGTTTTCAAAATAATGTTGCAAGCGTGCGCAATTTGACGACGGAATTCCAGATTTTTGCGGGATCTTTGTGGGAACGCCACATTTTGATATCAATGTTGAATTTCAGCGTTATTCAATGGATATTTATCCTAACAGATGGTCAATACCTTTCCAAACGTTATAGATATCTCTTTTACTCCACTCGGCTCGGTTTCATCGCATTCAATATCGTTTGCTTTTTTTTACAGCATCCGATTTTTGTCAATTTAAAATTAATATACATATATATACTGAAGAACTTGAATAGGTTTATTAAATAATCAAATGTTCGAATTTCAATGTGTCTTTTCAATAAGAAGTACGATATTTCTTTTATTTATAATCATAAGAAGGACGTGATTACTAATGGTTTAGGGATAATCAGATTAATAACATATAAACAACATTTTATGTTACATTATAGACTGACAAAGAAACGAGGAAAAAGTTGAAATAAGTGATGTATTATTCATTTTAATATTATAAGTAAGTTTTTTCGAAACGGAATAGAGAAAAGTAAGCTCTACAAGCAAATCGTTTTATGGCGGCTTACGATGAGAGAAATTCTTTTCTGCACTCAAGGGTTAGTGCAGTTACTCTATACTTCAATGTTGTATTCAGTTTTTAATTTATAAAACTTTCGAGAATGCAGTTTTTGTGTAGTAGAGTTTTCTGGAATATAAAGTTTAAACCGAAAGTAAAGTTAATGATATTAATATATTTTTAGTACAGACGTCTATTATAATATGTATTGGCTATAGTCAGGGTCAGTTACAGTTATTGTGACATTGCCTAAAATTAGATTAGTAAAACCGAAGATTAAACTTGACTTTGTTAGAATTTTCTACGCGTATTTATAATACGATACCTATTACAAATCAGTAAAATCAAAACAGTTAAAACAACTAATAAATCTATTACTATTCTCAAGGTCATTCAACAAATTGAATATGAATGATGCAGTGTCAACATATACTCTCTAAAACTCATAGCATACTTTTTAATCCTCTCATAAATACATTATTTAATCCTTACAAATATATTATTATCTATGCAAGTTTATATTTAGCGCATAGCGCCGGTTTAACATAATTTTAATCATGATTTCCGCGTTAGACACAGCGCCATGCGGAAACAACGAAAAGGCGCAACAAAGAGGGAGATAACGCTGTGAGAAATACGAAGACGTAGCGCGATGTGAAGATGGAGCAGAAGTAGGGAAGCGGTTTCCTGCGCGTAGTGTACACGATACATCTTCAAATAACAGCTTAATAATACACTATGAATGCGCAACTACTTGTTCTCATTCGTGGCACGAGCTTTTCAAATTATCCCCAGACCGCAATGTCCTTTGTCTTGCGCGCATAGTCACCGTCAAAGATCCATAGTCAAACTGTAAACCTAGTTGTACTTGTCTTCTTGTCATTGCAGTTTATCGTCACTGAAAAGATATTCTCTAACTCCTACTACCATATTGTTGCTTCTCGCGCGACACTCCCCGCATAATCAATTTCAGTTTCCTCCTTCAACTTCCATAAATTGCTTTGAAATTCCTCACTCTTGACAAATAATTTCAGGGACACAATTCATTTATTTCCATTAAATGGTGGCTTATTTCAAAACACTAGTTACATTAATATTATCGGAATTAATCTTCTAGTGGAAGCACCCACGGAAAGTTATAATATGAATAAGATGAGACACCCCTAGTAAAAATTGCAATCGGGGAGAAATACGGCCCTGACCGGGCATCCGTACGTTCATATCAGGTCCTGATAGGGTATCCAGATAGGGCGTTGCATATGGGTGTAACGCTGGGTATCAATGTGGTCCCGTTAGGGCAATAAGTATGAAATTTAAATAACCATTTCGGGGCCTGATCGGGACCACATACGAATATATGATGTGGTAAAAAATACTTTATCATGAAAATTATAAGTTTAA
>JABFPN010005235.1:0-13537 GCA_022817305.1 Leptoteleia sp. ZL-2020 | reverse complement strand
TTGGTAATTAATAATAAAAAATTCGTAATATATGAAATAATATTAGTATTTATTTAAAAGAAAGATAATATATCACAACTTTACGAAAACACTTAGTAAAATATACTCATATATTTCTCTCAGTGTATATTAATCAATAGTATAACTATAATAATTAGTTTATTATTTTTTTTTGATATCATTATTAAAATATTATTAAAATAATAATAAAATTAATTAATAACTATAAATGATCCTCAGAATTTTGTAGTCGATGAAAATTGATTACTATAATTGAAATTACTATTATTATTATCGTCTTATTAACGTTATTTCCTTGCATCAATAAACTTGAACTCAGAGATGAAAGTCAATTTCAAATACTAGACTGCAAACTGAAATCAACTTGATCCGAGTCAATTTCCAGTTATCTTTAACATAAAATTATACATTAACAGTTTCTCTACTGTATCGCGTCACGCCAATATCGCTCCATTTACAAAGCAAACGTAATCGAAACGTGAAAATAATATGTGGTAGCGATTTTACCGTACAAAATGTAGTGTATAATGCTGGATTAATTCAATGACGCGGAAGCTCCTCCAAAGGCGAATATTGAAAGATGTCGAGCCGAGTCGATAAATTTACCAGTTATAAAATGCGACAGCAAATTATCGTTAAACTTAAATGAATTACACAGGGTATTAAGACGTTACGCGAACTGAATGAAGCGACGGGGATGAGGTCGAGGGAGGGGGGGAATTGTACGCTCGCGCGAAAATAAACAACTTATCGCAATTCTTCCTTATTTAATATTAAATGAAATCAAAATTACGAAGGGTTCATTATTGATTCCGAATATTAAATTTTCACTCCTCGTCGTTTTTCCTCCATGAATAATGCATTAAGTTAATATTTACTTTACAAAAAAAAAAAAGAAAAAAGAAAAACAGTTATTAAATCAAGATCCCGCATAATAATGCGCGTGCTTTACAAGTCAAAATTGCGCGAAGCATCAAATTGTAATAAAACAGATTTATTTGTCGTTTACACATCTGTTTACACCGCTAAAATAATGCTCCGTTATTATTCAATATTATCTAACTGTCGGCGCTGTAATTTCACATTTTTATCTTGTCGATGCTAAACGAGCATGATGGACTGTTTATATCAAGCCAACAGTCCACATATAATTGATTTTAATACACTGAGAGAAATTTGCTTAGTACGGCCAACTAAAAACTTTAAGTTATTGTCAAATAAGTTGGACAAAATAAATTTATAGTTGGACAAATCAAAAACTATAGTTGTGAGAACTAATTCAGCCACAACTTACTTTTTTAGTTCGTTTTTTCGACAACTCATAAAATATAGTTCGAATAACTAATATTTCTTACTTGTGTTAGTTGGTGTCATTTCGTTCAAGATTGTCGGTATTCAATGTAACGTCTGCAAACGAACAGCCCAGAGTGACTTTTTTCGATTCTCATAGATTATTTTCACGGATTAAATTAATTAATACAAGTGTTACGATGCCATGACCAACGGTCGCGAGCATCGTTCATATCTTTTAGAAAAGGAGGTCGGCCAGATGTACCGACACTGCCTAAAAAAAAATATATTTGCACTTTCTCTTTTTCTATGAATAAATGCTGGAGTCGTTCATTGCTTACGCGTACTTCTCCACATGGAAGTACTTTTACATAAGAAAAGTAAAAAGATTGCTTGATCAAATTTATTACTTGAAGCAAAGAAAAGATTGTTCAAAAATATGGACCCTCGAGAAGAAAGGGCCAAATTTTAAAACTGGGAAATTTTACTTTATGACAGGAAACTGTTTTTTCATATGTTTCTGGAAAAAAACCCATATGCGACTTTCCAAGAGTAAAGTAAAGAAGAAACTTTCACTTTAGAACAAAGAGGGTTTTTATATAAATACAACCCCAAAAAGGAAGCGAAATCAGTTCTTCGACAACTCCGGACAGAGCCGTATCTCTGTATAACATCCATTTATTCTCAACTCCGGGCAGAGCCGTAACTCTGCATCTCAGTTCTATTGTAATTTTCTACACAGAGCCGTCTCTCTGTTTCAACGCCAGTTCGCGTTTATTATTTTTCAAGTTCTTCTCGCAATCGCGATCATCTTCGTAATCCAGTCTCCAGTGCAATCTTCAGCGACAGCCCAGTCCAGTCTCTTGTCTCCAGTCTTCAGGGACCAGTCCAATACAGTCAACGAAGCCACTTCCGGAGACCCCGACGTTAATGGTTCTTACAACCCCTGTTCCAGACAGGACACCGGTGATTTCAACGGAGCTGTTATTCCCAAGGACTACTACGAGAATCACCATACATAAAAGTAGGATTTTCATATAATATTAACTGTCTCAACCTGAGTTTGAGAATCTAGTAAGTTTTGAACTACTCGATGGGTTTGAATCCATCAAACCACTTTCGAGAGTTCTGAACTAACTACATTCCACGAATCAGCCACGGTTTATTCAGCGCCTCTTTTCACACGAATTGGCAGTAACCCTGAAAAGGTAACACTGTCACCTCTCGTGGAACTCTGATGCGCGGTAGACCGAGTCTAGGATTTTCATATGAAATCAACTGATCTCATCCTTCAACCTCCTTCTGGGGTAATTAAGGAAGATCACGAGTTCTTGATAACTAGCTTACAGAAACTTTGCAATTATTTGAAAGTATTAAATAGTTTAAAGAAAAGAAGGGCGAGTCAAATACGCCCGAAGGATTTAACAAACACTCGTAAACATCCTGATCTCATCGTTTTAGATTAAGATATTGTGTGTATTTTAATAAACTGATATTATAACTCGACCATGTCTTCCCTTTCATTACATTCCCTTGATCAACAATTAAGGGCAACTCGCCCTGCGAGCTCTGTCCTAGTCCTTTGAGTCCCTGAAACCCTTCAGGACGTAACACAAGTATATATTTAATGGTTCCGTAAATATTGTAAGAAAAATATGTACATTGTCATTTGAAAGTACTGAATGTTTTTGGTTAAATTGTGACATCTAAATAATAAGAACAGCAACATTCACAAGGTTAATTATAAAGTTTGACATAAATTAAAATTTAGTTTAATAAAATACAACGATTCAAAGAGTATTTACAGCAGCTGTAACACAAACATAAATTGTAAATATAATTGAAATAAAGTCAATGAACTGAACTCAACTAAATAATTTTTAGTTGGTTGGACTATGTTTTCCTCGGACTGCAACTAATTTTTTTTAGTTCAACCAACTATAGTTCAGAAATTGATACAACTTTTTCCTCTAGATGTACTAACTGAGCTATACTATACTTGTCGAAAAAACAAACTAAAGTGTTTCTAGTTGGCTGCACTATATTTTTCTCTGAGTGTATTTGTTATACATATAGATACCCGGGTAAAAAAAATTATGATTGATTTTTGATCTAAAACTGATCAGCAAAATGAGACCATTTCTGATCATACTTTAATTATGATCAAGTCATGGTTAAGTCACGATCACATCATGATCTGATCATGTTAAGACATGATTTATATTCGTAATTTTCAGCATTCAATCACGTTAAGGTCACGTTTTCGTCATGCTTTTGTCATGACTGAGTCACGAATGCTGAAAATTACGAATATAAATCATGTCAACATGATCAAATCATGATGTGATCGAGACTTAACCATGACTTGATCATGATTAAAGTATGATCAGAAATGGTCTCATTTTACTGATCAGTTTTAGATCAAAAATCAATCATAATTTTTTTTACCCGGGTAAGTATAACGTTAAAAATGTCAATGCAATTATTGATTTCCATGTAAGGAAATTATTGAAATTATTGAATATTATATCAATTATTATATCGTATATCGACCATATATGGTTGAGGAAAAACATATATATCCATATATGAATTTTTCATTTCGTCATATAAAATTGTTTAAATGTATATGGATCATATTTTTCATGTTTACTAGAGAAGTTATACTAAAAATTACAAATTAATTTGATACTGCCATTATACGATTCGAAATATTTACAAAATTATTGCATTGAAATATTAATTGTCTCTATACGATGTAATATAATTTATTATATAATACTGTATAAATATCCATAATTGCAAACAAATAAATGATATAAAATATTTATTATATAGTAAATAATGATTATTTATATTTTTATAGTCTATATACCGATATTATGAATTATATCACGGTAACAACAAAAGACAAAATGTGACAAGTTGGCAAGACCATTAAAAATATTCAAAATGATAATCATAAAAACTTTTGGTATTTAAATTACTCGATTATTGAAGTGAGCGCCCCGGGCGCTTTATTTCTGTTCTTATTTCCGTAAATAGCAACTACATTACAAACTTGAGTCTGAAATTTAATTCATATTTAATTATTTATAACTAAAGTATTTCCATTTTTAATATATCCTTACAGTGTCCATAATAGTAATTTATGCTACACTGAGAAAAAAGTTGGGATAAAAATTATTATACTAAATGTAAAAATGGGGACAAATTACAATTCTTGTGATATTTAAAATACATTTTAAAAGAGATTATCAGTATTGTACAAGTTGTTATGGTACAGTATAATAAAAATGTGAATTTTTCTTATAACCTCTTTTAAATTGTGTATTAACTAAGACAAGAAGATGTCATTTGTCCCTCTTTTTACATTTAGTATAATAATTTCTATCCCAATTTTTTTCTCAGTGTATTAATTTTAATTTTTTTTTGTCAAGAAATAGTCTTATCTATCCATCCATACTGTTATTAAATGTTTGCAAATAAATTAACTTAAAATGTATTTAAGTCGACTAACAAATTTATAGTAATGCATTATGCATGCAAAACTAGAGTATTGTAAACAAGAGATTAATTTCAATACATCACTTGATGGATAAATGAATATTGTAAATGATATACTAATTTACATTTAACATTAAATCTTTCCAATTATTCTGTTCGTGATACTCCAGATTATTGTAAATTACAGTACCGCGTGTATTCGATTATAGTGTGTACTGTAAAATACACTGCAATTATTTAGAAATGCATTATTTTATTAATAATGCAGCGCAACATAATAATGGGGAAATAAAAATAATAAAAATAATAATTCCGTTTAATGCGCTGAAGAATTTTTTTTGTTACAAAGAAATTTTTATCATTGCATACAATTCATATAAATTACATTATGAAGGTGCAAAAGAATGTTAAATCATTGTTATAAGTATCCCGCGAAATATTATTTTAAAATCCAATTACGAATATTTCCGGGAAAAAATTAATTTATACATTTTTACTCAAAGAGAAACGTTCATTTGTCGTTATACGTATTTTAAATATTTTTAATATTCCCCCCCCCCTTTATCGGGAATCAGAAGATTATTAAAATTAAATTTCATCTTTCTTTTTTTTCAGGAAATTAAAATTACCGTTTTAAAACAATAGTTTTAATATTAGTAGATTAAAATCTGAAATATTTCTATCAATGTAGCTACGAAATAAATGTGTTTATATATATATATATATATATATACACACAATTTTCCTTTGGTAGATATGATGGAATTGTCTAAAGTTTTAAATGGAGAAATTCGAGATAGAAACTTCAATCGTAAGAACAACCAGAAACCATATCTATCCCCAGTGGGATAAGAAATTTCACGAATCCAATGAATTTCAAGCTTGACTTAGAAATTCTGAATGAGGTAGGAAGAATATGCTTGGTTTTCGGTCGACACGATAGTTGACCCGCACCTCCGGCCATTATTCACACCCGATTTCGAATGTCTACACCAATCAGCAAATTCATCAAATTCATTAGAAATGCGCTGTTTAAAAATTGCGCTTAAAATTACTTTCGCGTCACGCGTAATCGAGCAATTAATCGAATTTAAAGTCCATTTTTTGCACGTCAATTATTTGGCATTAATAAGATAAAAAGAAGTGGATAGAAAATAGAAGTCTCAACAAATTCCACTCGAAATTGTGAAGAGAAGTGCATTCCGTACAACGAATAGTGCGAATGGCCATACTCAATAGGATTAGGCATAAGTGGTGCAACTCAGACTGTTTAGGACTTAAGGAATTCTAAGAGGTGGTTGCAGACAAACCTGCAGTAAGTCGCAAACGGAAGATAGCGATCTTAGAATCCTTTGGACCATTCCCAGCGTGTATATATTGTAAACTTGCTAAACACCGCGAATTTCTACGGCAACGTCGGTATTTTCTTATATTGAGAGAAAAAAAAATATCAATTTTTAATAAAAAGTTTACTAATTTGGCATTATACTTACAGAATATCATTATGTGGAAAACTGGTTGATTAAAATTTGTTAAATTAGTTTATAAAAAATAGTACTTCTTTAAAAAAAAGCTATTTTTATTTTTATTTTTTTTCAAGATATTACAATTATTAATAACAAACTATGTACTTCAAATGAGATGAATTAAATAATGAATTTTACTCCATTTCAGAAATCCGACCTGGCACAATTAAAACCTTATTTTAACGCCGTCTTATTTCAAAGAAAGGAATAATTTTGCAAAACAAATTGGCGGTCGTTACTGAAAAACAATTTATGATTGCCGATGACACGAATTTAATTTGCTTTTAATCAAACCGCGTTTGATTACCGTCATTAATATGAAACTAATAATTCTCCGAAAGAAACAATTACTCCGCTGACGCAGAAGTAAAAAAAAAAAGAGAAAAATACAAAAAGAAGGAAAAAAAAAGAAAAGTATTTTAAACATTTTGCAATGATAAATGTCGTGCTTTTTAAACAACCGAGGAAATATAAATGGGAGTTTAGTGAATTAACTTGATTCGAAAGTACATGAAACCGAACGATGGAAACGATTCCAGAAGACTGCAGGATGATATATTAATCTGTAGCAATATAAATGTTGATTTATAATCGACCTAAACAAATATTGTCGCATTGAAAAACTGAACAAAATGTTTCGATAGCGTATACAACGTTTGAACGTGGATTACATATATATGATACATCTCCGATCGAATTTCGAGCGAGACGCGTATATCCAGTCGCTTATCGAAACACGCATGCGGTTTATATGAGGTTATGATATATAATCGCAATACTACAGTGGAAAATGCGAAAATATAGACAATAGATTACATCGTGGCGTATAATGCGCGAGAGAGAGAGATAGAAACGGCAAATACGATGTATAATTCCCTTGTAACTTTTTATTTATAGATTTATGCAGATAGATAAAGGACTCGCGAGAGTCCTGTGGGAACTTCACTGTCATCGATTTTTGCGAACATCCTAATGGCAGGTAGAAGCAACTCTGTTCCACATATTTTTTATTGATAAGGGAGCAAACAACATTTGTTTTAATTAATATTTCAATAAAATTGTGGAAGCATTTCATCGTATCCCTAGTAAACAGAAAGCATATATGGTCCATATATATCCATCAATGGTACGGATACACTGTGGTTTTGCAAAATAATTATCTTTGTCAAACTTCAGTATCAACTTTTAAGCGTGGTGGCTGTGAGGTAACGAATTATATTCCTTGGTCAAAATATTTTTTAAAATACTACATCATATTACAATTATTTCTATAAATGCATACATATCTATGGGTTTTTATAGAATGCAGTAGCAACTACTAATAAAAAAGAAATTCTCTGAGTGTATAAAAATTGAATCGGACGAATTTAACCATATGAATGATTTGCAACGAAGGTAATGTATTGAAAAGTTACTGGTTGAAAAGAGCCTCTTTGGTACGAAATTTGAATATTTTTCCAATTTTGTAGCCGTAAATAAATCGGATCTCGCTTAATATTTTAATTAACCAAAATCCACTTTTTTCACGGTATTATTTTTCCATCAAACAACGTAAAAATTGTACACGGTTGCCTGGATTATTGTAATTAAAGTATTCAATTTCCAAAACTAAATAGTTTGAAGTAAATTAATCAATGTTCGAAACTATCAAAATTAACAAATGAATTGTTTGATTACAATTGGATTGATGACAGCGCTGGAAAACATAGTTTTGCTTATATTAGTGTCGCAAATTTATATACATGTTTACTGTACGAACGAGCAATATGTACCACTAAAAATACATCACAAATATTTACATATATACATAATATAATATTTAAATCTTCTGGCGTTTAATATAGAAAATTATTTTCAAATTTTTGGTAGTAGATAAAAATTTCAGTTTTGACATGAAAAATTTAACACAATAGTTTGTATTTTCAGATAACTGAATTTTCTGAACAACTTTACATTTAATTATTTCCAATTAACGATAAATAAACTGCTATTCCCATAAATTGATCATATTAAATTTCTTACGAGAATCACCAGCCAGTTATGTAATATGCAATCATATTACATAATGTACGTATATAATTTAAACATACCATTTGCCACGTGTAAAACCATCCGCATCAATTAAAAGCAACGAAAACACTTAACCGAGCACAAATTTAACACCCAACAGAAATTTCATTCAAATGAATCATTAAAAACGCATTAATGTCATAAAGAGCCGAGATTTGTTGTTAAAAGCCTGCAAATAGACTAAACATTGCTAGCTGAAATGTTTCATCCAACGAACTCATCAAAACGCAAACTGCAAAACACCATTTAACTTTGACAAAAAAATCTCATCTGTTACTGCAACGTTCGCAATTTGAATGCACTCTATGTGGGACAGTAAGGCAGCACAGCGTACCGGCACATAAAAGAGCAATTATCATGGCAAATTCACAATGAAGGGATGGCTGGGGGTGGGGGTGGGGTTGGCGGTTTATTTCCATAATCGAAGTTTGCGATTTTTCATTCATACCTCCCCAGCTGCCCCCCCCCCTCTCTCTCTCTCTCTCTCTCTCTCTCTTGTTGCTTTCCTTGTTTCGCGCATTTTTTAGCCTTTTCTTACCCGGGAAAGTGCGCGCTTTTGTGGGCGCGGAATTCACTTAGCGTGCTTACCTTTGTTTCCTTAAATACGAGGAGCGGCCGTTTCCAACGTTTATTAGATAAAAGGCAAAAGTGGCGTGTGTGGAGGATGAAGTCGGTGAGTGTAATTTCATTCGTGCGACCAAATTACACGAAAGTTGCCGGGCGCGCAAATACATTGGGAAAAATTGTTGCGCGCAAATAGTCCCGCGTCGTATATAATAAAGACGGTTTATAAACACGGAATACAACTGCGGACATTTGCGTACTTATGCAATTGTCAGGGCGAAAGTTGCCCGCCCGCGCGCGCTCCAGACAATGCGACCGTGTTCGCCGCGTCGCTTGATTAACGACGATACGATAAAAACGGCGCTCTAATGAAACGTCCCTTCCGGCTTGCGCGATATCTAATATTTAATTCCCGCCGCCGAGTGTTAACGTCGTCGCCCGTATTAAAACCATTTAATGGACAATATTTGTCCTTGGGCGTCTGCCTTTCTTTCTTCGCGAAATGCTTTTCTTGTTTTTCCTTTTTTCTTGCTATTACTGCACCCCTTGATAAGCAAGTATAAATTGAATCTGGCGTGAAATAATAACTTTTCATATTGGGACCACACTGGGGTAATAATGAGGCATCAGGTATGGTGATATAATTCTTTTTTTTTTTTAGGCGATATAATCCCTAGTAAAAATGAAACATATATGGTCCATATATGTTTTAACAATTTCATATTAGGACATATGTTTTCCCACAATCCATATATGGCCATATATGGTCGATATATGGCAATAATTGATATATATTTTTTTTTTAAATTTTGTTACATTTGAATCAAATTGTTCTTTTTCCTTTTAGTCAAGTTCAATTAATAAAAATACAAGGCACTTTATAAATTAACTTATAGAATAAGAGGTAAAATAAGGGCACTGTCATGTCTGATACCTTCATATATAGTGCCCGATCAGGAAGTCTGCCCTAAACCTGGCAAAGTGGATGCCAAAGAAGGGCCGCATTTCAGCCAGATTACAATTTTTACTTAGGTAACTTTATGGTTCATTAAAGTGAGTACCTTTCTTTGCCTTCCTTATTATTCTTTCCTTTTTATTATCCCCGCCCCTCCTACTTCCCGGACAATTCAATTAGTTATTCATGATTAATCATTCGCAACCTCGCGGATTTCGAATAAAAAACTTGGAAATCGGAAACCTAAACGCAAAGTTATATCCTTGTTATTCAATACACCTAAAGAAATGACTGAGTATCGTCTGAAAACTTTCACAATAAGTCTTTAAATGACGAAGAAAATACTTTTTAACAATGTTCCTTGAGACGGTCCGCGTCAAAGAAACGTTCTTGCATTTCTCAACGTTTTACCCCCCTTATTTTGTTCCTTTTTTTTCTTTTTCTTTCTTTTTGATACGTCGTCAAAATTTTCTGAATAGTTTCCATTTTAGAGATATTACAGTTTGTGTAAATAAAGGCGCGCTTTTTATGTTTTTTTATGTTCACTTTGCTGGCAGAAACTTGCTTATCAATGAAGGCAACTCGGCCCGCGTAATCAAATCTAAAATGCAACGGCACTCGCGAAGGGTCCACTTTTGTAACTTTATTTTTGTCAAATATGTAAATGTGTATGGGTTTATTTATACGGCGGTAATAAATTCGAGTTTTATACGGATGTAATTGAACCTTTTATATAAGCCATTATTTTTTGAATTTTTACTTACACATCGCGGATACTTACGACTTTGGTGAAATGGCCTGCAAGGTAAAAAGCAAAAGCGGCATATAAAATAAGCTTTCATTTACATGAACTATTATATCTCTTTAATGACTACTTGTGGTTTTCATAAAGTTTAAAAATGCTGAAAATGTGAAGAAAAAAAGATGAAGAAGAAAGACAGAATGTAAAAAAAAGACGGATTCTATTGACGTGCCCTGTGATAAATACACGCGGACAAAAATTGTATAGACAAAATTTTATAGATTATTAAAAAGCTTAGTATAATAACTGTAGATCGTGCTCGAGTCACTTCTTTGTGTCGTTGAATAAGAAAGATAAAACTTCGTATTTAGGCTTCATATTTGATGCTCGCTCATAAACCGTGCCACGACAGTGTATATGTTAATAAAATAGGTTGAATATCCAGTGAACTTTGCAGATATGGCCTTTGTTAAATTGATACTCATGAATAACCATTACCGTAATTTCTTTTTTGCTATACATAAAATGTTGTAAAAATCTTGGGGCGGATGAATTTTATATTGCCTTTTAATTGCAATAACTTTTAATTCAATAATAACTTTACAATTGGATAATAATGCGCGATAGAAGTGCGACCGTAAATCCCAGGGCAAATCAAATTGAAAAATCATCGTCATTTTTATAACACTTTTCGCGGCATTAAAGTTGCAAATTTCACGAGCGATCCATTTTTACAAAGCAATGACGCCTGTCGGGGAAAACCGCGTTATTCGGCATTAAAATACAAAATCAATCAAGAAAATGAGGTACTTGATCAAAAGAATTGCAGTCATTATTTCGCATTAGAGAGGAAAATAATTTGCGAAACAGTGCTGGGATTTCTTAAACTCATATTAATGTAATTAATTGTGCAACAATGAAAGGGAATCAGCGATGGAAAGAAATAAATAGCGTAAAAAAAAGAAAAAAAAAAAAAAAAGAAAAACCATTATAAGACTATAATTATTTGAATTATAATAAAACTATAATTTAAGTGTGACGCTTTATTAGACGAGCTTTATTAGACGAAGATTTACATCGAATATGGATGCCTTCATTAATTATATAATCGAGTTGTAATTTTGTAATCCTCTAACAAGAATCAAAAAAATACCAAGGAATCATTCGATCCCGATCAATATTTCAAGAATTTTTGTGCTCAAGTAACCAGGCCTCGTCCGCCACTTTGTCAAACGATCAACTTAAATTCTTCATAAACATAAAACTCGCAGCAACTAACAAGGCCTGTTTTCCTAATTAAATCACACTTTATGCTAAACGCGGCCATGCATTATGAGTTACACTCGCGCAGTGCTTTCGATCTAAATACGTTTTTTTCCTCCTCCCTTCCCCCCTCCCCCCTACCCAGTGCGAACATTGGCAAATTGAATTTCGTATTTACGTCTGAAAAGAACGGAGAGCAGCCACTCGTCCCAGAAGAATCACGACGGTGGGACGAAGACGGAGAACTGTTTACACGAAAATTCGAACGGTCAAACACGTGTATGTTTGCGAAGCGTAATAACGCATTTATAGTAACAAGGGAGAAGCATTACGAGTGTGCAAAACTAAAGCGTGTGAATACGAACTTGTCTGCGACTAGTTTCATTTTTTTTTTGTTTTTTTCCATCCTTTTTTGCTCTCCTTCTCCCTTTTTTATTTCAACGTAAACTGTTCCGCTGTTACATACTCATCTTGTGTGAGAAACAAAAAAAAGATAGAGAGACGTAGAGAGAGAAAGGGAGGAATAAAAAAAGATAGGGGATACAAAAGAGAAACACGGCAAGCTTAGGAGTTTGTTTTAAACTGAGGAAGGACAATGCACTCTCGGAAGAGGACATAAAACGACCAGAGACCGCTAAACTAATCAGACTCGACCAATCCTGCCCAGTCCCTTGGGACGCTCTCTCGGAGGACGGGATAATTTAAACTTTCGTAGTTCATCGCTCTGACTTTGTCTGTATAAACAGAATTATCTACAAGTGGGTGTCAAACAGTGATGTTGAATGTTGAACCGACCGAATATGAACTTTATTACCCTGTTACGTATTTATCTGCCAATTCGACGCGACTCCGGGATCCGACAACTGTTTACGTTTGGACCACTCGTGGAAAAACTCCTTTGCCACTGGTCAAAGCAAAAGCGAATTAAAAAAAAAAAGAAAAAAAAGGGGAAAAAAAAGAGGAAAAAGAAAAGAAATAAAAAAAAACAAATAATGACGAAAATAGGAGGAAACGTGGCAGTGGGTCGATACACTACTTTCTCATTAGACTTTTCCGCGAAAAATCATTTATAACAAACGAAACCGTGATAACGCGCAGGACATTTAATTCGGCTTTGCATAAATAGGACGAAAGTGAAGACGGAAATGGCGCTTGGCGAAAAAGAAAAGAAGGAAAAAAGGGGAAGGAGGGAGAAAAGAACGTTAATAAAAAAACAATCTGCGCAAAAAAGAATAGGCCAACTTTATTTTTTTATACATTCGCCTACGAAAGTCTAAAAGCATTGAATACTGTAAAACAAGGAGCTACGTCAGGCGCCCTTGCGAGATTTACATTTACTTTTCCGTTCAAATGAATGTTTGAAAAGTTGCGCGTTTGTTGTTGAATAAATAATGCATATCGTAGAAAATAAAGTTGGCGAGGCAACTGCGCGTGGCAACAAGTTCGATGTCAGCGGAATCAGTTGATTTGATTACAAATGGTGGTCTTATCTGCGCTGAAATGCGCGGACATTGTAACGGCCTGAGTTTTTGTTATGAAACTGTTCCTTTTTTTTTTTTTTTTTTTTTTTTTTTTTTTCACTCTTGTCTTTTTTTCAGT
>JABFPN010005234.1:0-13539 GCA_022817305.1 Leptoteleia sp. ZL-2020 | reverse complement strand
ACTATAGCGGAAAATCGTGCATCATTTCGTCGATACGTTTTGCTTTCTCTGTCTCTTCTTTGTTTGTGTGAAGTACAACTTCACAACGAGATAATAATAAAATTAATAAAATTTGTCTGAATTCAAACATACATTTATATAATTAATTAAAGTAAATTGTGCCGTATCACTTGACGGATCTATTATTTTTTTGGCCTGTAGCCTTTAACTGTGGCCTTTTTGAGACTTAAAGTAATGAAAAATATATAAATAAATATAAATAATAATAATAATAATAATAATAATAAAGTACGCAGAAAAAATTGAAGGAAAATAATTATTTAATCTTTAATTTTTGTCAATTTAGAAATATCTAGAGTAGATTGATCAGTATTGAGTAAGAAATCAGAATTTGTTTAGCTGCCATAAAGCATAAATAGTAATAACTAATTACAAATATAAAACAGATCCGCAAATTATAAGGCAAGTTTTATGTCGTTGTGAGACACAAAAAAGAAGATACTTTTTGTAAACCAAAGTGAATTTCGTAAAATTTTTGGTGACATTGTACAGGTGTGTGTATTAAATGTATTTTAAGAGGAACATTTTGTTTCAAGAAAATTACTTGTTACAAATTAGTTCGAGAAATGAACAAATTTTTGTGCGTCGCAACGAAGGTGACTTTTGTAACGGATAGGCATGCTTTTTTCGACTTTTAGAATGAACTATTTTTGCGTTTGTAGGAACTCTTTTTATGTTCGATTTTTTCGAACTGTCGAATGAATGAATGACATTTAATAATTTCGATTGTAGCGTTTTTGAATGAAAGTTCACGTTGAGAATGGTCTTGGTTTTTTTTATCTCTTATTCGAACTGTCCTTTTTTTCACCAGGATGACATAGTTATATATACATATATAAATAGGAGTATGGCGTAAGCATTTTGTGCTGGTGTTGCATAGCCGTTCAGCGTGATGATTTTCTTGTTGTAAATATGATGATGAAAGAAAATATATACATAATAAAATAATTGTTGGTATACATTGAAATGATTTGATTATTGGCATACTTAGGAATAATTTTAAGGGCTTTAGATTGTGCCAATTATAAGACATTTAGTTCACGCATTTGTCTTGATTTTATATAATTTTTTTCTCTTAGTTCTTATCTATTAAGATGTAAAATTTATTTCCCTTCAAGCACTTAAAATTAAATTGAAAATTGAAATAATATAACTGGTACACATTTAAAATTAATTTAATATTATCTGCTATTAGGGTATGGGACTTTCTAGAGCCCTTAACTTTTTTTATTTTCTTGTTTTCGAAGCAATGACGAATCTTTATTTATCAAATATTTTATACTTCATTTTAAACTACAATTTTGATATATATAAATGTTAATATATATATATATATATATATATATATATATATATATAAAATGTTACATTCATTTTTTTATAATAAATTTTTTTAAGGTAGGTAATTGACTTACTTTTCAGACAATTAAAGAATGGTCATTAATACTGATTAATTTTGAACTTTTTGAAAATTTTATGTAACATGTAATTTTATAAAAATTAGAAATATATAACAATGATAAGATACGTCATTTCTTTGGTATTATTTATCCTTCTAAATGTATAATAAAAATTTATTATTAATATGGTGTATGAAAAATCATTTTGATGAATAACTATTTAAGTTAATGTTAATTTATATATTATGAAATCCATTTAACGACATCCTCACGACTGATAAAACAATATATCAAATATATTTTAGTGGCACGATTGAAAATTCTTATCTTTCAAAAAAGAATAATATATAAAAAGTATACGCATATTTTATTATAAGTACAAGTAATTAGAGTATATACAATCTTACTAAATTAAACCGGCGTGTGTAAATATACATTATACAATGTTATTATGAACAAATTGTAACTTATAATGCTAATAAATTATGTATATTGTATAATATATACTTTATTCGTTAAATTGTAAATAAAATTACAATCGTAATGTGTTATGTCATAGATTTTGAATTTTACACTATATAAAGATAAAAGAAATTTTTGATCGAGTCTCTGAAATATCTATAATTATAAAGATAAAGAAAAAACATAATAAAAATAATAACAGTAATGATACTAGTAATGCTACTAATAAAAGGAAAAAAATGAGTGTACAGGCATCAATTAATGAAAAATCGACAGTGTATATAAAGTTACTTAATATATTTAAAGTTGTAAAAGTATTTATATTACAAATAAAAAAAATTCTGAAAAAAGTGTATTGCAAAAAAGACAAAATTTAAATTACAGTTGTAGATGAAAAATAAAAGTAAAATCTTAATTAATGAACATTTTGTACATAAACGCATAAATAGTTGAAAATTTGCATGTAAAAAGGTTTGATGCATAGAGACAAAATGTGGATTCTTAAGTAGATTGGAGAGGGATAATTTTACAGTGTAAGGTTGCGTATCCCATATATTTTTTTCTTCATTGATATATATATATATATACTCAAGATAATCATGAAAAAAAGGGAATATTACATCACGAAATTTGTATTTGTGATAACGAAAAGTGAAAGCGTTTTAATTATTATGTTAATTGAAACATTGCATATGTAAGCAACAAGTAAACAAGAAAAAGTTGACATAATTTTTAACTATATCGCACAAGTATTTACGTATGCAATGCGTTGTAAATTTGATAAACACCAGTTTCTAAGTTATTTGTCAAAACATCTTCAAACTTGTAAAGAAGAGCGACAGTTATACGAAACGTTGTATAAGTATTAATTCATTTCTTGCTGTTCAACGGATTGAGTATTTAAAACTCAAGGTAAGCTGTATTTTCCGATAGGGCTGAGACATCATAAGAGCTTACGTAAATTCTGTAAACAACGTCGAAGTATGGAAAATAAAGTGTGAAAAATTAAACACTAATCAATTGATTATTTCTTCATTTTCATCTTCCTTAACATCTTCTTTGTCGTCTGCTTTTTTATCCCCATTTATTGTATTATGAAACTGTTTAAGGTATTTCAACAAATATTTCCCTTCTTGTTCAACCTGTAAAATTTATAAAATTATATTCATTCACTTTCGTGATATTGTTTTATAATTGTATTAAGCAAATTCCATATAAAAATTGAATGACAATAAAAAAATGATTATCCAGAAAAAATAATTAATTATAATGTTTTATATAAATAAAAGTAAAATATAAAATTATTACAATGCTTTCTGCTTTTTCCAATTCCTTTAATATTAATACTTTCTGTGCTTCATCAAACTTGACATTCAAAAATTTTAAAGATTTAACGAGCACATCTAAATTAATGTTGAAATGTGATTCGATTATTTCATTCAATATTTTGAAAGTCAAATTATTGTGCACTGAATTATCATTATCGTTGTTTTTAGAAACGTTGCATGATGTAAGTCCTATTATCATTTCAGAAACTTTCAGGGAGTCTATTTCTTCTAGAGGGCTTGATACTGGAGCATTTTCCAATGCTCGAAGTGTAGGTATAAAAGCTTCTTCCAACATAATATGACTGTCCGTTACAATGTTTATATAACAATTAAAAAATTGTGTTAACGTCCGCCGCAGTGCTGAATTACTTTCAATTACTGGATTAAAAAGCATGATTATTAAATGGGATAAAAGATTGGAACTACTTATTCGGCCCGATAGTAATAGTTTACACAATCCTTCTGCAGCTATGAATTGATATTCCACGTTCTAGAAAATAAAGTATTATTAAGTCGACAGAAATTAAACTGATAGATTTAAAATCATACCAAAAATTGAAAACAAAAGATTTATACTTTTCATAATATATTTTTAAAGACATATATAAGTTAAACAGAAACAATTTTTACAACAATTTCCACTGTACCTTATGATCCAACAGTTTAATGATACTAATGATAATACTTTCGTTACTATTTTGGGCTTGAGAAACAGTATCTTCGATTTCATCATTATCCATGTTAAATAATTTCATAGTCTTATTTTTTTTCTGTTCTATAATATTTTCAATATCAAAATGTTGTAGACCATAGCATAAAAGTATGTCTATAATAGCCATTAATGATACTTTGAAGATCACTTCATTTTGGTCTTCGACAAATAAATATAAAACGAATGTTAAAAAATGTTTTTTTGCTAATACACTGTCCAATAAACAACAAATTCCAACAACTTCTAAAGCTAAGGAACATATCAAACAATTTTCATGCTGAAAAATTAAAACATTATATGTTAATTGAAACATGTAAAAAACAAAATATCCTAGCGGCATGATAATGACAAGACAATTATAAAATTGTACCATAATATTCGTGAAAGCTATGTTTTCCATAAGTATTCTTATAGTTGGTGTAAGTATTTGTATTGAATTAGACTGCATCATTGCAGACATAATTGTTAAACATCTCCATAAAGTTTCAACATCATTTTTTTCCTCAACATTTTCCTCTGAATTATCAGGAACTTCAACCGAAGTCTTTTCCAACGTTTTTATTTCTAAAAGTTTGCATTTAATGTTTTCAATTTCATTTTTTAATTCTTCAGCTTTTTTAAAATTTTGGTCTTTTATCGCTTGATATTGTTCTTCGTTTAATTCACTTAATTCGACTCTTAATTTACTTTTCTGAAAATTATTAATTTTAGTAAAACACTATAAATTCTGGGTATAAATTTAATGTCTGTTAATAATTTGATTGTCAATGTCTCTGAACAAACCAATTAGAGATTTTGATAATAACCACAAAAACATTACATTGACACTATAAATTCTGTTAATAATTGATTTTTAAATTTTTAAATAACATTGACATAAGTACAATTTTCTTAAGTTATTCATTTTTAATAAGTATTATTATTAATGTGTTAAGTTGTTAGTTTGTATATGTAATAGAAATTGTTTTTATAAATTCATTAATATTTTTTTAAACGTTACTATTCCTTTAAAATAATTCTTACTTTTATTCTCATTTCATTTAATTCGTTCTCTGTGATTTGAGAAGGTTGTGACCTTTGTTCTGATGGCATTCTTAATTCACTTATTACATGAGTAAGTGTTGTCAATCTTTCTTCTACACTTGGCTCCACTTTTTCCAAACATTTCACTGTACATTTGATAATGTCTGTTGATAAATCATTAATGCATAATATATTGGAAAGTAATGTTTCTGATATTAATAGCTTCAACTGAATACGTCCTGCTTCATCCGAAAGATCGTACAATTCTGTTATTTTAAATAATTGTAATAGTATAAACCTTTGAGATATTGCCTCCCAAGAATCAAAACTTGTATTATTCATTAACGATATGAATTGTCTAATGTAATTGCAAAATTCACTTAACTCGGGAAGCATTTCTTCTAGATATTCTTGTAGATTTGATTCTTTCAGATGTTTAATAAAATGATGCCACAACATAATATTTTCACTCGATATTTCTTCGATAGGTATAACTCTGGTAATTTTGTTTATTGGAATCTGTTCGATTATGCTGTTTATATTTTCATTTCTGAAACATTTATTTATCTCAATTATACAAATTATAATTTTATAGAAGATGATAATGAAACTTTACTTATATGTACAAATTATATACATATTATAAATGATCATGTTATATAATTAAATAAAAAATATTAATGTATTATAAGTTAAGTTTACTTTAAATTACTTTTTAATTTTCTTTACATAGAATATGTAATAGCATTTGTTAAAGTAAATTATACATTTTTATTAATAATAAAATAGATTGAATCAGAATGTATAATTACTTGATTAAAATATCCAAACAAGAGGAAGTCATTTCTGCAGCATTTTCCACATCTAATCCTTTTAGTAATTTGATATAATCCTTGTTATAATTAAGTAACCAAGCTGGCAGTAAGGTTGTTTTCACAAATTGTTGCACTTTTTCTGACGGGTCTTTTAAACCGCAATTTAAAACAAATTCCCTTTGCTTAATGGTCAATGATTTGACTGTAATTTTGCTAATAAATAAGAAGGACAACTTTCTGACGTCCTCGTTGATATCTCTTATTTTTTTCAAAACAGTCAATAATGTCAGTTGAGTTTTAGCCATACAATTCAAGACAGCTTTTCTTACATCTGCGCTTGGATCTTTTAGTAAATGATTAATAAACAACTTAATTACTGGACATTCCTTGTCCGTTGGTTCTTGTAGTCTACCAAGAGCTAGAATTGCTTGGGCACGAACCTTTGGCGATTTATCTTGAAGTCGTTCCATCATATTTTTCGTTATTTTTTCGCAAAGATTATCATCGATATAGGCATTAATACCCATAGCATTTAGCAATGTATTTATAAATGAGCATATACCATATCGCATGGACACATCTTTAACGTTGTGATGATGAAGCAACCAATTAAAAAGTTTGTTCATAAATGGACACATTATTTCTGAATCATTATTCTGATCGTTCGCAGGTTGTTGAATTACAACAAAATTTGCCGCAAATTCAATAATATTATGAACTTGAGGGTCCTTTTCGTTGTATCTCAAGGCAACTGATAAACATTTTATGAATTCAGCAAAAAATTCATTCAAGTTGCACTGAAAAATATCAATTTCATAATATTATACATATTATATTTTTAAAAGGAAAGCATTAGACATAAATGTTTTTTTTTTTTACAAAAGAATACTTATTTATCAAATAAAATTAAAGTTAAAATTGAATTGAAATACTTATAAATGTATTAGTTATTCAGTTATAAAGATAATAATTTATGTAATATTTACTTTTAGGTCTTTTTAATGTCAAATTTAGATTTCTTTTATAATAAAATAAAATGTTTTGCAGCCAAGTCAAATAGATTACCTTGTCATAAATTTCTTGTAGTATTCCACAATACTTTTTATGCGATGTTTTACTGTATTGCACGTTCTTAAAAATATTTCTGACTTTATCAATTTCATTATGATCCATATTTACAAGTAAAACAAACTTATATTTATTATTATGTAAATAATTATTAAATATTATACCGACTTTTAAATGCAGCTTGTTTACTTTTTAAAAGACTCCGTTAGACAGTTTACATACCTGCGCAAGCGCATTGTAATGGATTTAAAGGTTATAGCGTTTTCAGTCCGTATACTTGGAGCATTTCATAACTCTATTTCTTTCTAGAAGTTTGATTCAAACAAAGATACAAATAATTTTATGGCGTTTTTAAATTGTCAGTTCTGTAATGTTCAATGTTATTGGCTGTTTTCAAACAGGATAGAATTGTTTAGTGCTAATATACAGTAAGAAAATAACTAGATTTCCATCATCATCTGTCCTTGTTCATTACTTGCTTCATTATCGTCTGGCAGGTGGTAACAAGGATAGATGATAACGGATGTCTAGTTATTTATGTTGGTATTGAATTCAGTTTTAGTGAAGACAGTCGGTATAGTAGAACAGTATAGAATTTTCGATTACCATCAGCGTGACTATTTAAATATACTTCTGTTGAATCGCAATCACTTTTATCGACATTTATTTAATATTAAAAGAATTAATGACATACAAATTATTTGATATAATTCTTTTTAGCAAAATAAAATTTATATATATTTATATTATGTATTATTATTTTCTTATTTTAATTATCTATCTGCAAAAATAAAGCGAAAGCATTGCCCTCTGTAGGAATTTTAACGAGCATGCATTTCATGAAAATATAAGACAAAAAAATGAAATGAAAAAGCAAAACATTATCTCGAAAACTGTAACAATTTTTAACCTCTAAACAAACGGTGTTCGATAAAAACTTCACGCTTGACATTTGACGTAAGAAAGCACGTTTCCGGAGCTCCCGGTCCGATGACAAGTTTTATTCAATATAATAACTATTCTGGCCGGCGAAAATAGGAGAAAAAGAATAACAGAGTAAAAACACGTTTTCATCTTGTTAAAGGTAATTGTTTATTTCGTATAAGTTATTCGTAAATATTTTCAAGGAAATGATAATTATTATTCCAAGATTGGAAATTGGATTAAAAAGTAGCAAGTGAGGCCAACTGTCCTAACCTCTAAGTGCGATTGCGCGTGCAGAATATGAAATGCCCTGATCAATTCAAAATGGCGCGTTCGCCGTCGTAGGTCGTAGTTACACTTTTCGGGTAAAAAACTAAATTTTTCCTTTTTGTTTGTCTCCCCAATATCGCGTTATGTGAAACTCCTTCCACGTGTAGCTTTCCTACGAAACCTACACGCACGCCCGACTGGTGGGGTTATGATACGATTTTTGTCCGTAAACTTCTAGTACGCATTAGAAATAATCAAAGTAGTATAACAAAGAGATAATGAAGGAAATCGCTCTAGCCGCATTTTCAGTCCTTTCGAGTCTTTTTATTGTCTTCGCACTTGTGCTATTAGGTAAGACTAATTTTTTTTGGGTGATTTTTCATACTGCTTCAAAATGTTTATTAGATGATTAATTATGTTTGTTTATATTTTTACTTGGTTTGGATTGGGAGTTCCAGAAGTGACAAAGGAAATTTATTATACTCCCATATGAAATACTTATTTGTTTTGTTTTTAGCTTACATTTGTACCCATGTATCAATTATTTATATTATTGTAACAGATTAAAAGGGAATAGTATAAAGTAAAATTATTTGAATTTCTAATTATTTACTATTTAATTAAATTATTTTATTTCATATTATATGATATTCTGTCAAAATAAAAAAAAATGTATATTTTTCATGAGTTTTTCTAAATTATTTTTAATACTTTGTTTTAATGGTTTTAATTTTAAATAATTTTTTATCCTTTTTAATATACAAGCATTTGTTTTTTCATTTTTCTAGTATTGCAATTTCTTAAATTGAATTAATGGATTTATATTTATTAATGTTTAATTCATAAATCACCTAGTAATAATTAAACACTTGTGAGCTGTGTTAATTATAAATTGTTTTACAACTTCAAATGATTAATAACAACAATTAATGATTAAATTGTTGCAATCAATTTCTTAATTTCTCTGTATATTACATAATTTAGGAAATTGAATTTAAAATAGTAAAACTTTACAACATATGAAATGCAAAAAGAAATGTTCTTAAAAACTTCACAAAATTTCCAGGTTTATTTAGCTTGAATTATTCAAAGTATTTTCTGCGCACCTTTAAATTTAAAAATAATTGGAAAGTTTTTACCTTGTTATCCTTCATTTTCTTTGCTTGTTTGTTTCTTTTTCTTTTTTGGTTATTTCATTATGCATTATATATTTGATAACTTGATTTTGAAATTAGTTTGAAAAATAATGATTACTCTATGTCTCATTATTTTGTAAAGTATTATAAACTAAAAAGAATAGTAGCTTTAAATATAATTATTATTATTAATATTAATTTTTATATCAGACTTTTGACCAATATTAGCGATTTATTCAGTATTGAAAGGTATATATAATCCTAACCATTTACTTAAATTGATAACTCATAACTAAACTTATTCTTATGCAGTTTTTCATAAATTTATATAAATTTGTTTTTCAGTGTACCTACAATTTGTTTTATAAGATTCAGACTGCTTTTCGAATGAATGACAATGTATTCAAACAACATATAAAGTGCTAATTGAATAATGTAACTTGAGAAAAATGAGAAGACCTTGTAAAATATAAAAAGCTATAAGTTAATTACAAAAAAAGTCTAATATATAAAAATATTTTTGCAGGTTGGTACTTAGTGTGGAAATTTTTCCTCTCAAGATTTCGTTTTGTACGAGAACTTCTGGGTGGAATGAGCGAGTCTTCTTCTGTAAATGATCTTAAAAATAATCGTCCTCGCATAAAAAAGATACGCCGCGATTGAATTTGAATGACTGAAATTGAATGGCAATAAATTAACATAAATAAAATTGTACATACACAATAATCTGAGAAAGTGATTAATTGAAATTTAAAAGAAAAGAATAAACAAATAACCGAAAGACAATGTCGGTGAACATCCGTTGTGCCACAACAGAGGATCTGTTGAATATCCAACACTGCAATCTGCAGTGTCTGCCTGAAAATTATCAAATGAAATATTATCTTTACCACGCGCTTTCCTGGCCCCAGCTGAGCTATGTTGCCGAGGATGAAAAAGGCAGGATCGTTGGTTATGTACTTGCAAAGATGGAGGAGGATTGCGAGGACAATCCTCATGGTCACATTACCAGTTTAGCGGTGAAGCGATCCCATCGAAGACTAGGTATTGCGCAAAAACTTATGAACCAGGCTTCGAGAGCAATGGTCGAATGTTTCGGTGCAAAATATGTATCACTGCATGTTCGGCGGAGTAACAGAGCTGCGCTTAATTTGTATACTAGCAGTTTACAATTCGAAGTGTCTGAGGTTGAACCGAAGTATTATGCAGATGGCGAAGATGCTTATGCAATGAAACGTGACTTGAGTAGTTTTCATCAAGAGAAAAGCGCAGCGAAAGCTATAAAAGATGGTGCCGCACACACGCACACTGGCCGGTGTTGCGAACATAATTGACTTCAATTTGTATGCTGATGATAAGTACTCGTTGAAAAGCAAGACAGAAAAAAAATGTATCAAAGCAGTTCTAAAACTGATGGTATGAGGGGGTGTAAACATTGTTTTTAATTTGATTCGTACATACCGACTGATAAATAGTTCAAGTGTATACAAAAGAGATTGTAAATGAATTTATGGCAATAAATCAGCCACATCTTACCAAATTAACTAAACATTTATTTATTATCATCTCCTGCCGCATGAATTTTTGTAATGTTTATTTTATTTAACAAATGTATTTTATCAAACTAATAATTGTAAAGAGGATTTGGGTATCGTTTAAATAATCTATTATTCGAACAACTGTATTACATATTCAAAATTTTATATGGTTAAGAACTTAGTAAATGTTACTTTAGTACTGTGAACACATAATCATAGATTCTTTGAAGTAAGCATATTTCATCATAGAAACTATATATTATGTATTCTTTTGGTCACGTAGCTTTATTTGTTGGGTAGCTCACGGGACCATTAACTTTATATTTTATGTTCTGCCACAAGCTATGAATGAGATTTTAGTGTCCATTTTTATTTACTTACAATGTATTCAGATATTTGCTTATTTAATATATTCGCATCGATGTATTAATTTATAAATATGAAAAATATTCAACAAGGGTAAACAAATAATAATTTAATGTCTAAAATGTTGAAGATTGAAAATTTAAAAACACAAAGTTAAAAAAGTATAAATATTTATTTGAAAAGGTCATTGAAAGTAACTTTTGTTCTAACGTTTTTTTCATTTTTACTAAAACGTTCTCGCGCGTATATTTTATGAAATAAAAAAGTAATCGTCTAATTAATTTGCACGAACGAAATTAACGTTGAACAAAAGTTGACCTTTCTCATTGATTGAAAATATGTCGACCTTTTCGGAATTTTACCTATAATTTCTTTCTTTCTTTTTCTTTTTTTTCTATCAAATGAGTATTTGTTGAAATGTTCCGATGTTTCGAAATAAGAAACTCGTACACATTTATTCATTTATTAGTATATATAATAAATTTGCGATTTTATTGGACTATATCATCAATTTTATTTATAAGTTTTTAGTTGTAATAAAATGTTTAAATAATTAAGTATTAACGTCGTTTGAAACACATGTATTGGAAAATTGTTCCATTAATTTATCGATGAAACAGTGACGCGTTTGACTTTTCTTTGGTGTAATGTGAAAAGAAGCTGTGGGAGGAAGTCGTAGATAATACAAATATTCACCGTGCACGTTGTTTTCATAAGTTCAGTCACGTTTATTAGACACTTGCTTTAACTTTATCCTTATAACGAGGGAAAAGTTTACTTGAATTTGTGGAAATTAAGTTTATAGTATATAGGCTGTTTGAGGTTTCAGTAAACGTGGATTGTGAAGACGGTAAAGGTGAAATATATCCCTTTTAAACTTTGCTGTAGGATCCTCAAGTTGGTCGATGGTACACCGTCAAATATTTCTATATAAGAATAGAATATATAGACATACACAAAATATAATTTTTACTTCAAATGTTTATATTATATAAATTTTTAAATTATTAGTCGTACAATTTTTATTTCTTGTTAATTAATTGTCATTGTTACTTAATAAAAATGATAACATTAAACAAATCATAAATTTATATATATAATATATATATATATATATATATAATAAATTTTTAATGACACTTAATTATATCTATGACTTATTATATTTAACGTCCGATCATATTCGGACGTTTAAGTGTAACCAAGAAACGAAACGCTATCTAACATCTAACATCTTATATACGTTATTATTATTATTGAATATTTAGTTGCAATAAACCATAATTGCACAAACACAGCTCTCCAGACTCCTGTTCTTTGATACTTGAATAAAATCGGACGTTAAATATAATAAGTCATAGATAACATTAAACATTAAAAAAAGAGAATGAATTTTAATTGAGTATTTCTCTCAATGTACACAATCTAGTTGCTGAGGTCGCTTATAATATTATTTTTATAAGTAACTTTATACAACGTCTTTTTCCTTCATTTTTTTTTCTTTTTTACTCTTTATATTAAATGCGAATAAAGACGCTGAGAGAAAACAACAAACGTGACGATGAAAACGTGACGAAAGAAAAGAATCTTGGTATCACTGAGATAATATATACATACAAATAATATACATATGTTAAAATATAAACATACATAAACGCTTCTATAATTGAATACATATAAGGTATGTAAGAAAACGTGATGCTTGTATAATACACACATTATATATTTGTGTACATGAGTAACAATTTATGAAATGTTTCTAGAATTTTAAAAGCAGCCCTTAATAAAAATGAAATATATATGATTCAACCATATATGGTCATATATGGTCATATATGAATTAATAAAGAACATATTTTAGTATTAAATTAATAAAAAGTAAAAAGTTGACAACTGTTGTAGCTTTCAAACAATAATTGTTGACAAACTGACGTTTTGCTAAATAAAGGTAGTGATTTTTCAATTTATGTAAATATATGACTAATTTACTAACAATGACACTAATTTTTATTAATCTTTTAATTTTTACTAGGTCCCCTCCAATTTTTCTCAAATCGAGTCACTCGCAAATTCCTACACTTATCATCCCTTGGGTATAAAACAATCTCTAAGGTAGTAAACGTCGCGTTTTACTACCCGTAGAATAAATTTACGCTTCACTCCCCGTAAACAAGCAATTAAAACGGCTCTTTACGCGCACGCGTGTCGAAAAGTAAATTTCACCTCTAAACTTTCTCCGAACGAGCTCCGCATCAACGGCTCCTTAACTTCCCCACTTCGAAATGGTCGGTCTTTGCGACGCGCCATCCAGCATCGCTATTAAATATTCATTCGCCGCGGCATCGTCAAATTTGCATTCAAAAGAATTTCCCAATAACGTGGCCAAGAAAAAAAAAAAAATTTTACAATCAACGCTACATTTGGGCGAATGGACCCC
>JABFPN010005233.1:0-13541 GCA_022817305.1 Leptoteleia sp. ZL-2020 | reverse complement strand
GTCGAGGCGGGGCAGGGGCAAAGCCCGTGACCCGTCATTGTTTCATTTTTGCCATTGCAGGCATTAAAGTGCGAGCCAAAGAACGATTGGACACGTTCGCGAGTCTTTCCCCCCCCCCCCCGGTCACTGCGGGAGTGCTCCAAGACTGGGGAGAACTTTGACGGCGGCTGGAACAATTGGAAAAGTCGTCGAGGGGCGGCGGAGGACGGTCTCTCGTTAGGGAGCACAAGGAAACGTTTGCGAAACGATGACGAATGAATTGCCACGACGAGGTTGGCCCCGGCGGAAATAACAGAAGCGCCAATGGGGATATGCGCAAAAGATACCTTCCATACAAAGCACTGAAAAAAAAGTACAGTAATATTAACCATATGCGTGGTATGGATTTGAAGAATAAAACGGTTTAACGAAGTAAAAACAATAATATTGTTTGTTTATATCCAAAGGACACAAGAATATTATGTAAATACAAAACAAAAACAATGTCTGCTTACATTTTGTATTTTGTAAACGTTCCATTCTTCAATCCTATATGCATAGTTAATTTTCGTGAATTTCTTCTCAGTGAGAGGGGTCAAAGGTCGGGGTATTGGACGCGTCCTTACCCCTCTCCTCCCCCCCACTCCCTTCCGTTTGTTTTTGCATTCGAAGCACAAAGTCTCGCGAAATTCAGCGACAAGTCCCGCGCGCCCGCTGTTGCGCGGACACGCCGAAGGTGAAGAAAAGGAAGACGTCCAACTTTAAATGAAATCTGCCCGACTTCTTCTTTGCAAATTGAACCCCGTGGAACGCAATTGCGTTGTTGCAAATTTCGCGAAAACAGTTTATTCATTGCCACTCCTCGTTTCAATATGCCGCGCTCGCCGAGTCCGTCGGGGTTACGCTCAAAGCCGTGGCGGGTCCGGTGCGCTATTTTTGACCGAGTATTTTGTTGACCTTTGACGTATCAACCGGAGGCATCTTTCTTCGCGATTTATTATGTTTGAAGGAGCGTAGAGCCGAAGGATTTGCTCGAGAAACTCATTAAGCGTCTTGAAATGAGACGCGAAAATGTACTCGTGTATCCTGCGATACGGTCCTCCAAAATAGATTACGAATCGTGGAACGGACTTCCAACTGAACGTGTCATATTATTAGGCTTGTAAATAATAAAAATCGCAATCCGCAACGTTATAAAGTCGGCATTGCGCACGCTCCTCCGGGCTATTCTAAATTCGGACCATTATAAGTTTATAAACGGCGAAATCAGGAAGGAAAGTAAACTCAACATCCAACTCCACTCGAGGTCGATTCGCGAAATAACAAGTTTTGAAAACACCGCGAGCCTTTCAACATGCAAATCCCCGGGTGGGGGGAAGGGAGTTGATGTCCGCGTGTTTCCGCGGAATGCGATATTTTTCAAAGTCAGCTTTGCAAATCGCGTGACGTAATTTTGAGTTCGAATCCGCCGTATTTCTTACGATTTCGCGAGCGGACGGGGAATTCAATATTCATGTCTAATGATCACGCTACGCTCCAATTACGGAAGTGACCGAATAGCGATCCGCGATTTGTACCATCGGCCCCGCAAACACGTGAAAGCCCCACGACGTACGTGTTCGCCCGTTGCCTCCTCCTACACACGTAAAGTGCCACGGGCTTCTGTTTTGGCGCCGGGCCAGGCTGCTTAAGATGTAAAGTGATTCGCGAGAAGGATCGCGTCTCGGAAAACATCTTGGGAAGTTGACCCGAGGGGTCGATGCCTCGATCCGATTACAATTAATTGCGCCCGGCGAATTCGTGTTTCGGATAATGAGCCCAAGCTCATCGGCAAATCGCCCGAATCGCTTTGCCAAACGCCAACCCGAGTTACCGAACCCAGAACCCTGTTAACGACTTTGCAACTTTTCCAAAAATCATCAAATATTCCGTCCCCTTTCGCGGGACACATTTTCCTCCAAAATGTCAAGGCATATCCGTTACAAATGGTGATACTTTTGTTCGTACAAATCTTGTGCTCTGGAAAAATCGCCTGGTTTGGGACAATCGGTTGGGGAGAGTTGGGATTAATTCGTGATCTATTTTCAGCTGCTAAAACCGAACGCAGCCATAATTGCCGATCGCTATCGACTACGATTGACTTACTTGAGCCCCGTGCATTGATGGAAAAAAAGGGTCAGAACACTGCGGAAAGACTGCTCTGATCTATTAACGTCCGAGAGATGGAAAATGTAGTTGTCAGGGTTGGACAATATGTTAAATTTTTTTTTCTTCTATCCCATTTAAAATATATAATCCTTGTTCATAATTCTACGAATAAGTTCAACTAATAAATTAATCTGTCAGCTCTTATCAGGAAGTCAAAGAAATAAAGACTTTTATGATTTATAGTCTATTTCGTGGGAAAACAGGTTATGGGCCGGGAATTCCTCGTGAGAGCTTTCGCGTTGATAAAGTCGACCCGTTTTCTTTTTCTTTTTTTGTTTAACTCGGTAGCAGAGCCGCACGTGTTGTCTCGTTCTTATCAAAAATGCATCAGAAAGCGAGCGCGAGATGAAAAGCCCGGAAGAGTTTTTCACCGCTGCGAAAACGGACCCGGGCGAGAGGTCGGCCAAGGTCGGCCGAACCATAAATACCGATGGCGACAACGGACTTAATGGGGTAATATCGGCGTAAGCAATGGAATCGATTCGACCGTTGTTACAATTAATCAATGCTAACCCTAGTGGTCGCCCTTATCCCTGATAATTAGTATTGGTCACCTTTCTCTATACTGGGTCACGTATATACCTATATGACACACGAGCAATGTCGAAAATTTGTCCTTAACCCCTCAAGTAGGAACAAAAGTGTACCGCACGAACAAAATAACTTGTTTGTTTTGGTATATTGAAAATTTGTTTTGGTGAAAGTCTTTAAACTTAATGATGTTACAAAGTGACATTCAAATTGTAAACAAGTACAATTATGCGTGATTAATTGTCCAAATTAATCTGTTATCTACTTTGAGCTTTGAAATAATTTTAGTAGTTGTTATCGACTAGAATTGAGCTGTCCATTTTGTAGCATGACAATGCTCCTCCTCATCTTAAAAAGTGAATCAAAAGGCACGTGGAAAACGCTAAAAGAAGAACCCTGCCAAAGTTACTCTTTCCAATTAACAATCTAAATATTATACAAGAGAGATATTTTCAGGAAGGAAGACTATTTAATGCGATATGCAATTTTATTCTTGCTTTCTTTAGGATAATAATTTCGTACCGTAATGTAACTCACTTATAATTGTATCTTTCGTGTGTCTGTTTTGAATTCAAAAAGAACCCAGACTATTCGGGAAATGAAGTCGACATTCTTTTGATTATTGGAGAATGTCAACATAATTACCCCGAAACAACTATGTGGAACGTTAAATTTTTCTCATGGAATGTGTATCTCTTTTTTTTTCTAGATAATCACGCAAGGAATGCAAAAGCGAGGTCCCTGCACTTCGGGTGTCTGACAGGCAGCAACAACAACGTGAGTAAACAACAATCAATATCATTATTCGACAACATTTTGCATGAATTACATTTTGCGTTCATTTATAAACATCGAGCAAGTAATTGTCGTGCCATTAAATGTTGCGCGTTAAATTATTTTATGTACACATAACAACGGTAATAAATGCAAAGAGGGACACAATACTGCAATTAATGTGCAACATTTCGCAAAAGTGCTCGTGACTATCACAACCGAAATCACGTGTGATTAATGAAATCATTTCTTTGTTCGGTTACGATATAAGGATCTATAAAAGGGGTTATCAACGTGCCATCATTAATTCTAGTAAACTTACATAACCCGAAAGAAAAAGGAAGAAGAAAAATAAAACAACGAAACAAATGTTATCCCTCATTCGTGGAGAAGTGGGAAAGTTTTATGTTGAATGTATTAAACATAAAGGCACGAATTCAATCGCTGGCTCACGTAACGCGCGCACGAAAGCAAATTCAAAAGGAAGAAACAACAATGTGGCCCCGGACACGTTTCGTTCAAAATAAAAACAAGCTCGGACGTTTAATCTGGGGGATGTTTCGAATTATTATTATTTCTACCTTGGCCGGGACCAAAAACGCGAAACGATAAATTTCACCCGGGAAACAAACTTATCTATTAACACGCAACGCTTTTCCTCTTCACTTAACGCCGAGCTCTCGAATAGTTTTATCAGGAAAAATCTCCCCGCCCGGGCCCCCCTTTCTCCCTTCGGCTTTGACCCGCGCGATGGCCCGATTCCGCGGACGGAAAAGGTGCACCGTTTCGAAATAAGCGTCGCTCGCGAACGATGAAGCCAGTCTCTCTTCCCTTTGCTTACAAAAACAAAGTCGTGACCTTCGCCGTATCTTTTTTTTTAATTTCCCGAATGCTTTGAAAGCATGCTGAGAAGCTAGAAATAGCCCGGGTAAAAAAATTGGAACAAAATTTACTATATACCTTATAAGAACATTGACGCAAAATCATTCCATAAATCATTATTAGTTAGCAAGTATCAAAATATTAGTAAATGTTTTTTTTCAATTTTTACTATACTACACGGAGAGGAAAGATTAATAAAAATTACTGACATTGTTAGTAAATTGGTTATATTACTTGCAAGATTTGAGATATTACTATCTTAAGGTAGCAAAATGTATCAATTTGTAGGCAATTACTCTTAGAAAGCTGACACTTTTTACTAACTTGGATAGTAATTTTTCAACTTTTTCCAATATAAGACCAGTTTACTAACAAAGTCAGTAATTTTTCTTAATCTTTTTTTATCGATTAGATAATAAAATATCACACCAATATGTTTTCGTCAACGTTTCTTATACAGTATAGTAATTTTTGTTCCAACATCTTTCTGCGTGTAGGGAAGTTTCCCCAGACAAATTGTTATAAATATTCTTCATAAATGAAGTTATTTGAAAAAAAAAAAACAAAAAAAAAATGAAATTAACTAAAGTGAAATATGGTCAGGGAAGTAATCCGCGTGGACGTCTGGAACTTTTGCGTAACGACGCGTGGAAGGGAGAGATAAAAGGGAGACGGGGCGAGCCTGTTGCGGCTTGACAAAATGATCCCTCGTACACGATGTATGCCGTTATCCGCGAGATTGCGGCAATAGCGCTGATCAACGAGCGCTGCCGGCGCGTCACGGGGGGCGGGGGGAATGTTGATTTTGTATCGTAATGCGAGTCGCTCCTCCGTAGAATTGACGCGGCTGAATCATCTCAGAAAATTGTATGTGGGGGTAGGGGGGGGGGGGTGGTGGAAAGTAGACGTTAACAAAGGGTAAGTTGACTGGAGAATGCTGGAACGATACGAGATGCTCGGCGGCGAAAATTATCGGAAAAGTATGAAGGGGGGAGGGTTAAATAAAGGAGGTAAAAGTCTGTTTAAGATGACGCTGGGAATCTGTTACCAACAGAGGTAAAGTTTTTTGCAATTCTTATGCTAAAAATGCTATTGATTCGGCATACTTGTTGAGTTATAAGAGAATTTAATTTCATTGCAAAACATAAATTTTAAATACATAATAATGTCTTTTTTTTTTTTTTTTTTTTTTTTTTTTTTTTATTGAACATTTTATTTATAAATTTTATTTCTGAACGAAATTTACTTATAAAAAAAAATAATTATTTTGCAGAAAGATATAATACATAGTATTATTAAGTTATATTAAAAAGTTAATTATATTTTGATATTTAATTAAATATTCTATAAAAAAGATAATGTCTTTTAATTGTGCGAGTAAAAGTAAGGAATAATTATTCTTAAATAAATAAATTGTTATTCTTAGTAGCGTTGTCGGATTCGTGAATATGATACGTACTTTTTTTTTATTTCACCACGATAGCATTGCACATCGCATTAATTTCCGCGAACGACTAGTAATATCTTCGACTAATTTACATTTATAAGCATTCCTCCCAGATACGCTGTTGAAGATAACCGTAATTGCGTGCGGGATGCTTCTTATCGTTAATAATTTTTGCAATTCCATCGATATCGCTAATGGCAGTTTATAAAATATTTACAATCTCGTACTCGGAACTGTTGCCTACCGTACCTCCAAAAATAAATTCATATTCAATTGTTTGGCATTCTCGCCTTAGACAAAATAAACGCGCGCGACTCCACGTCTATAATTATTTATACCATCGTGTTTTTGTTGTTGCTTAAAGTAAACACATTTTTTCAATAATTTTACGATCATCCAAATGTTCGCAAACATTATTTATGTTTATAATATTGATAAAAATGTGAAATTTAAAAATGCTTCATTCCTCGGATTTGTATTAAAATTTATAATTTATTCTTTTTTTATAATAATAAAGAATAATCGCGAAAAAGTTATTTTTCCGCAAAGTTCGCTAGATGCTTTATTTCGCGTATTTTTACTGTATACAATTTGAAAATAATAAACGAGTGGAAGGTAGAGGGCGGGGGAGGGAAGGGCGTTTGGATAAGGTCTTGTAATTTTTGTTTCGCCTTAATCCACGAGAAATGTCGTCCGCATAATGTTAAGCACAATTCGTCACGCTCGGCGTGGTCCGTTTGACGCGCGAACCGGAGACTTTGCTCGGTCGCCCCATGTGCGCGCTCGATTAAAAATAACAGCACCGTCGGGCCGGCCGACATACGTAAACCAAATGTTAAAATAGCGCCCGTCGCTCGTTCGCTGCTATTTTCAAGATCACGCGCGGGAAATTTAAACGGCCGACAGAGCCCGCTCGACCGTTCAATAATTGAACGCACGAAATAAAGCACGTCGCGGAAAAATCGGAACGGCAAATCGGATTAACGACATTTGTTTGGCTTAATTGTTCGGCCGTAATTGTTGACTTCGTCGCCGGCTATCCATTATTATTTCGAGCCTTGCGCGCGCGCGCGCGCGCGCGTCTTCCCTCACCCCCTAAACTTTTTTAACGAACGAGCAAAGATAACGATGTTACAATTAAAGCGATGCGATTGGACAGTTGTTTCCATCCGTCGTCATTGTCATTGGTTCGTTAAGCGACTTTACAAGCATATCTTAAATTTATTATGGAATTAAAGAGCGAAAAGATTTTTAAACGTATTAAAATAAATTAATTTCTCTTTTCAGTTTAAAAATTCATTCGTTACAACTAAGATCTTAAATTTAAAATGCGAGAAATACAAATAATTTCCCATGTTATAACCGAGAATTGCTTCGTCTATCCGCGCGTAAAACGAGGGAGCGCAAAAATTTGGCGGGAGATTTAAAAATTCTCGCGTCAAACGGAAAAATGCGGCGCGCGGTTTCACTCAGTGCGTCCCTCTCCCGCAAACGCGAAATTATTATCTCGGGCGCCACTGTGCGCCGAGATACATACAGCATAAATAACTGTTGGCTCTGTGATCTCTCTCGAAGTGTATGGAAACGCATTCTTGATGGCTGAGTGCATCTCTTTAGCCGCCGCGCGGCCTATTCCGATGATCAAAGGTCCCCAACCGGTGGGCTCGCGCACTCCGCGCGAGATTGAAAATTATTTTTTTATCGTGCATGTCTCGGGCCGAGAGAGGAATAATGTAGGTTGCAACATGTGCGATGTCGGGGTAGGAAGGAGGGGGGGGGGGTCCCGCTGCCGCACGCATATCGTGCGCATATTTGCCGGCAAATACGCCCGCGAAACGTAAACACGTCGAAATACGCGCGGGACTATTTGTCACGATACGCGCGCGATACCGTCGAATAATATTTTCCCCGCGAACTGATAACGCCATCTCGCGTCCCTTATACGCAAAATCAAAATGACTTTCCGCTTGTCACCCGCGCTTTTGTTTGTGCCCCATTGAGCCGTCCGCTGACAATGCCTCCTGCTTCGTTTATGCAACTTCCCCCCCCCCCTCCTCCTTCCGTACGTACAAAGTTGATAATATTTTTATGAAACATCACAAAGGGCTTTATTACAGTACGGAAAATTGAAGAATATTAGTCGTTTCAGTTTGTTCTCCTTTTTATCCATGCAGAATGAATCGTATTTTGTCGTTTACTTTTTATTCTTTCGATTAATTATGAAAAATTCGACAGGTTTTGTCCCGCATAAGTAACGCATATATTATATGCCACATATGTGTTGATTTTGTGCACGATTAGATAAAATTTTGCAAAATTTCTTAATGATAAAAGTTGTGTGTAATCTCCTTCAAGTTATTCTCCCTCTTTCTCTCTTTTTTTCCTCTCGATTTTAAATTGTTTCCAAGTATACATTGGCAATTTTCGAGTCGCCGATTGCACGTTTCTTTTCGCATTCACTCTCCTCCCCCCCACTCGAGGCCCTTAATTTCTATTATTTTTTTTTTTGCAGCCCACTCGTGCGGAGCATAAATAACTTTGGCGATATTTATCGATGACGCGGTTGGCACTTTGACTTGACGGTTAACTCGGGCGTAAATTACCGGGACAATGTACTTGACGAAATTGTGCTGTTATAACGTTTCAATGGACGGCCCTCGGTTGACATTAACGATTTGAATGCGACGTCAGAAAAAAAAAAAAATGCCGCAAAGTTGTAAATCACATTGCCGAGCACGCACTTTTTTTTTCTTTCTTCTTCTTTTTTTTCGCCGCATATAAACGCCCTCCGCCTCCACCTTTCAGGAAAGTCACCAAAGAGTTACGCCACTTTAATGCATTTCACGATTTAGCGTGATTACATTTTTTTTTTCTTTTCTGCCGTGTATTTTTATCTATCACGCCCTACCCCTGGAATTTAATACATTAGTAATATGTCTTATGGGTTCGAAGGGTTGGTGAAAGGAAAGCGACGTTTTAATTGATTTTTAGAAACTCACTCTGACCCCCTCCCCCTCCACTTCCGGCCATTTTTCATTCGCTTTCCTTCCTGTTTACTTTTTTCATTTTTTTTTGTTCCATTTTTCCCCTTAGCTTTTTTTAGATCTCTCATTTTTAGACATGAATTGTATATCAGCTTCAGGGTTTTCTGCATCCAAGTTTGACCGGGGTTATTTTTAATCCCGGGGGTAGGACACTTTCCTTTTTTTTAACGATAAAACAAAACTTTCCATCCGTACATTTTTATAACAACCTTTTTTTTCACAGGCTATAATCATATTTGGGTTGAAAAACTGTGCGACGTAATTAAAAGTAGGTCTCTTCCTTTGCTGCCCAAGCTCATTTACATCTTTTCTATTTGCGGTAAATAATAAATAGAAACGGTTTGGAAGTTATCTGCTATTTTGATCCTCCAGAGACGCGTAGATGTTTTTTTCTTCTTTTACCCCCTCGGTTTCCGTAAAAGACAAAAGTTGTGATTACGTTGAAATGCATGGGCTTTTAAAAATAGGATTAGAATGCGAGCAATTTGGAGAACGGTTTCCCTTTGACGCATTCATATTCCTTAACGGCGGAGCGTCCTTATTAAAGTGGAGGGGGGGGAGGGGGGTCTTAACGTTGTGCTCCGACAAAATGCAAATTCAAATAATCAATCGGAGCGATTTTGTTTTTGTTCCTTTCGCGATAACCGTATCAATGCCCGGCGAACGCCCCGGAGCGTTATATGTAACAAACATAATCGAATCGTTAACAGTCTTGAGGAAAAATCTCTTTGCAAAGTGAAGCGAAACGGGACGTCGAAAAAAGGAATCGCTTTAAATCCTGACCTTTTATCGAAATATCGACAGGCACCGGGGGAAGTACGCTCACAGAAAACTACGTGCGTTTACATTAGAAAAGTTCACCAGCGAATGCCTTAGTTCCTCCTCGTTCTCCAGTTTCTTTTTACCCTTTTTTTCCTTTTTTTTTCCTTTCTTTCTTTCCTTTTTTTTAATTTTATTATACCTTTTTGACATTATTTATCAAAGGGACGTTTTGTGCCGGAGCGACAGTGTTATCTTTGCGGTGATTGCGTTGGTAAAAACAATGTTTTTCCAATTTATTATGTAAACGGGTTAGTAAAAACGGTTTTTCATAATAATTCATTTACTTATACAGTTACATTTAATTCATTAATAAACATATTGATTTACTAGGCAGATCATTGCATTCAAATAATTGTTAAATTTTAATGCAACCGAAAAATGAGATGTTTTTGAAATTAAAAAACATAAACAAAACTTGTTTGATAACACGTGAAAGGTCAAATTGCCATAACAAAGACAACAACCTACGATGTCGTATTTACTATTTTTCTCGTTAAACATTTAAGCATTTAACAAAAAAAAAAACTCAAATTTGTTTACATTTCGAAAACGCCACCGTACTGAATTCCGTCGCAATTGGTGATTACTTTGAGGTATTTACCAAAATTATACAGTATCTATTTATTAACATGGTTTGCAACGGCAAGAAGACATTACGAGCCCCTAATCACGTTAATTAAGCCAATGTTTATCCTCGCGTCATACGAGCGATGTAGCGCGGTTGTCCGAAAAATATTTCAAAACTCCGGGAACGAGGCGAATCGGAAATGATACCGCCAGGTATTGATAAAAATAGGTTACATTAAAGAGGATCGCACATCATACCGGACAGTAATGGCACGAGATTTTGCGCGCGATATCGTCCCCGTTGAATGACTGACGTCGAGTCACTTTTTTTTTTTTCCTTCTTTTCCTCTTTTTTTTTTTTTTTTTCACGAGGCAAACATCACTTTTGCATAATCACGTAATTATGTATTTTTGATTATGGGTTAGAAAGGGTGTAAACGTACCGTCAGCCAAGATATATCTATTATCTGTCAGGGGGAAAAAAAATACGACGTTGAAACGAAATGTGGAGAAAAAAAGGAGTATTGTTGAACGAATGAATGGAAACGTGATAATAATGATAACGTGGTATCAATAACGAGAACAAAGATAAATAATGTTACGAATAATTAGCGGGGCAGGGGGGGTGCGACTAAACATTTTGAAAAGTGTTTGTTTTCCTAACAATGTTTATCATTGATGGGCGACGCCGCAAGTTGTAAACATCTATTTACGGGTTAATTGCAATTTATTAATGTGATTTCGGATAATCAATTTAAACGTAAATCGTGTGGTTCTGGTGGCGTAAGCTCAGCCCCGAGGCTTTTGGAATTTTAAAACAACGTCGTTAGAATGCAATCTTCGAAACACTTTAAAAATGTCGAAAAGTTTGAGATGACATTTGCGAAACGTTTCAACCAGTACACGGTGAAAAAAGGAATATCATGAAATAATGCTTTTTGTACCAATTTAAGGACACGTTGATAAAGCATATATATGTATATATACATAATGCTTTGCTATACATAATAGTAAAATTTAAAAATACTAAAAATTGCTCTTATAGTTATCAACTTTTAGTCGTGTCAGGAACATGGAATAGAAATTTAAAGAAAGGAATATATTATTATTATTTTTTTTATTACTTTGTCAAATTAATAAACCGTCAAGTTTATAAAGTGTACCTAGATGTAAACAGTGTGTATAGCATGATGTGGAGCACGATTAAAGATAATGTAGCGTATTTTTTATTCATATTTGTTATCGAGGCGATGTTTATTTTATAAACATTCTCGAGATGCAAAAAGTTTTATCCTTTTATGCCGTACGTAAAGATTTTTCGTGGAGGGATTGAAGGGTGAGGAGGGAGGGGGGGGGGCGGAGTAAAAAAAGAGAGAAGCAAAGTTATATTGAAAATTTGATGTCCGTAGCTGATGTAATTTCATGAATATTCGATTATTTTCGAATTTCCATATTCAGCGCATTGTACAATCATTTCTAAACAAGTTGGAACAAATATAACATAAATATTTCCATATTTATTAGACAAAGCGAGCGAAATACCGAGCCATTTCAGGCGGGGGAGTTTCTGAAATTTTGACCGATATCATTGAAGGCGAAACTTTTTATCATATTCGAAATGATTTACCATCCCGCGGAGAATACAATATAATATTCTTGTATTTCTAATTCAACCTTTATCATTTATATCTTGTTTTTTAATTAACATGTACTCTGTCGCGCGAGAATTATAGTTTAGCTATTTTCCGTTTATTTTACGTTAATTAAAATGAAGGAAAGTTTGCGTTTGATTTTCTTTTTTCTCTTTTTTTTCTTCCCTTTTTTTCTTACTTTGGTTTTTTTTGTATTTTTTACTCCGGTTAATATAGTGCGCTGCTTAAGTTTGTTAAATAAAGTTGGGGGTTTGACAAAAAAAAAAAAAAAAGAGGAAGTCTCCGTGGTGATTTAAAAACCCCCTTCAACCCTTCATGACAGGATCTCGAGAACTTATCTAAGTTCATCCGTATCTAATCTTGCGGAATGAGATTTCGTTCTTGACTTATTTTTATTTATTTTTATTTGTCCTTTTTAGTAACTTTAACTGTACGTCAAAGTAAATTTAGAAACATATCCTCGGAATTGAATGTTTAATTTTCTGGTATTCAAATTTTTTTTTTTTTTTTTCATTTTAGTCAGAGGTAATTTGGAAATTTGTTGACAAATTTCAGTTACGATTGACGATACTTTTTAATTCACATTTAAAATACCCGAATTAACACAATTATAACAATTTTTATTTGAAATAACATTCTTCGTTGAAAATATATTGTGTCAGTATTTCATTTATTTATTTGCATTTTTTCAATTAATTTTCATTTGAAAACACTTTATTTTCAAATCACTGAATTACCTCAAATCATTAACTCAAAGTTGTCAGTTACGTTAAAAATATCCTTGCAGAAAATATCTAAATTTAAACTATTCAGGGTCGGTATCGAAAAAAAAGTCATGTGTTCTATTCACTTATAAAAACCACACGGTAACATTTTTTTAGAATGCATCTAAAATCGAATAAAAAGTACACTTGAAGGGTTTAAAATTATGACAATTTTTGTCGAGTAGCTGATTGCACATTTTCTTTCCTCGAAAACACCTTTCATCATACACTAAACTTCAACTGAAACTATCCTTCAACATAATTGTTACTTTTAAAACACACTTAATTAATCATCAATTAAAGAAAACATTATTAAATCGCCCACCAGCCATCAACTCTTCAGACCCAATTAGAAAAACAAATTTGCAATCCCGAAGAATTAAAATTCCTCAACTTTGCATAAATCCAAAGCAAAAAGAGAATCCAAAATCAATCCAATCACTGCAATCCAAACCGAAACTTGGTCCAAAGTGCACAGTTGTCACTGGTTCCGTCGCATTTTTCCCTCGACCATACTTTCACCAAACTGTCGAGATTTCCAAAAAACAGGAAGAAGAATAAAAAGGGTCTCAGGTGTGTCTGACTGGGGGGAGGCGTGAGGCGAGGGGGGAATGGGAGTGATAAACGTTGGAGTACCTTGAACGTGGCTGGCCAGTAGGAGGCAAAAGGCGAAAATGAAGCCGAATCTATCCATGGCTGGGTGGCTGGCACGATGAACCGTATCTGTCATCGCGCGCACCAAAACGGGGGGGAACAACCGGTTGTCGGCCTTAGCGAGGGGGGTGCCGAACGAGGGTTGGGGGGGGGGAGGAGGTGTTATCACTGGGTAGCACTGGGGCCGATCACGGACTTGTTCGCGCGGTCGGAAAAG
>JABFPN010005232.1:0-13544 GCA_022817305.1 Leptoteleia sp. ZL-2020 | reverse complement strand
TGTATATAGAATGTGCACTCTGAATAAAATAAGTGTACAGTGTACATTCGGTACATATAATTCAGCTAGTTCTGGAGTAGGTTCCGGAACTACAGAACCTGACAGAACCGACCAAGGAAAAACGCTAAAATTGATTTCTGAAGTAGAAATTCTACCAATAGCCAACTTCAAGTGTAACGAAATGATCAAAACGTTACTTTCGTTATACATATTATTTTATGGTCAAAGAATATTTCTTCCAGCGATGTTTTTAACATTATTAAGAATAAGATACAATGATTTAATTGGAAAAGAAGCAAAGTTGAAATATTCTGCCAGTAAAACTCTTTCCATTATCTCACTTCCTTCATCCGCAACATTTTCCCAAGCCAGCATCCGCGATTGATAAACACGGCTATAAACCGAATATCAAACAGTTCAATTTGCCATCCGAGAATGTCTAATGGTTAATTTAAGTTGCTATTTTGCGACGCACGTGTCGTAAATCAAGTGGCTCACCTCCCCCGTGCATCGGCGGCGAATCGAGTCGACTGCAGTTCCAGAGGATGCCACGCGTTTCAGAAATAACTCACCGCGGAAAGAGTTCGCGCGCAATTTACATGACACACCTCTATATTTTCCGATTAGAAGTCGATTACCGAAAACCGACCGGCGTAGCCGGCGAAGCGTGGGCCGAGAAAAAGAAACGGTAGGAAAATTGCTTGAAACTTACGGAACGGCCACTTCCGCAATCTATTTATAGTCCCTGCGAATTGTTCAAAAGCACGAGTTAAACAACTAGTTTAAACTTATATTTAACGCTTTTTCGCGGCAACGCCGAAGTTCCGGATGTTGAAAGTTTGATCACAATTCACTATTCAAATGGAGGTGTTGATGGCATCTGTCAAAGCAGATCGTTACATTTGAAGTTGGAATCATGCAACTTGGTTGATCCGTTATTACAGAATTCTCCAACGAAGTTACATGTTCATTCGATCGGCTGCAAACTGTTCAGGAACAAGAATCAGAACTTTTCAGGTGACATTTCCCGGGGAAAAAAATCTAGCTGGGATCGTATATAGGAATTTGGCATCGGAAATCAGCTAGTTTCCTAGGTAGGTTCCCAGGTAGTTCTACTACCTAGTCTAATTTCCTAGCTGGAGTCCTAGGTCGAAATTTAGGATCAGAGATCCTATAACTACCTTGTAGCCTACCTGGGTTCCTAATCTACCTAGGTTCCTAGGTAGTTATGGGATTTTGTCTAGTTTCCTATAATTACCTTGGAACCTACCTAGGAACCTAGCTGATTTCCGGTGCCAAATTCCTATGTAGGATCCCATCTAGATGTTTTTAACAGAGAATTATATCTTCGTGAAAAATTCATTCTAAATTTATTTTATTATTAAAATCACTATTATTCATAAATTTTAATAACAATAGTGCGACAATGATAAAATATCGATTTATACGCTCAATTTTGCTAGAAACATAGAAAAAGTTGGCTCAATTGTTAGTGAATTTTCTTGTAAAATTGTTCCCAACGTATTCTTCGTTTGCCATAAAAAAAAAAAAAAAAAAAAAGAAAATGTTGCATTGTCGGGAATAATAAAATTCGAACATCGCCATCAACTGACATTTCACCTTAAGCGCCGTGTCGTTGGCATTAGTATGAATTACTAAATATGTCACGGCCATGAATGTTCGGCGGTAGGTCGCGCTAAATTGTTCGCGATCGATTTTTAAACTGGATCTTGGGGCGCCGGAACATGTTCTTGTCAAAGCGAACATTAGTCCATTAAATTCGCGATCGATGTCCTGCCTCATTTCCACGGTACTTAATTGACAATCAGCAGAGGCGCAAATTGTTTTGATCAACTTCTACTTCCGTCTGGCGCCGATTAGTTTATCGCTCGGAACGTGGCCCTCGATTATGTCACTCGTTAGCGCCCGGAAAATAAGAATAATGATCAGCGATCCTCGTGCAATGTCTACATTCGAGAATTAATGCCGCCTGGCGTCGACTTTTTTTTTTTTTTTTTTTGTACGCCAACTAACGAAAGTTTGTTAAGGATCGCGCGGAGAGCGCAGCTGGACACGCGACCCAGATTCGCCGTTCGAAAATATTCGCCCGATTAATATGAGGAATTTAAATTCACAACCGGACTAAGTAAATAATAAATTTCACTGTAAACAAGCCCGATCCGTTGCTACGGCGTTCGCGGTATCGGATTGCGGATGACCCAAATACGCGTTGTTTAATACAATCCGCACGCTCCGTATATATTATGTTAAAAAGAACAATTATGGAAATGCCCACTTAGCGTGAAAAAAGTTCGACTGGCTAATTGTAATCCGGGGGAATGGAGTGGCGCAGGAATTTTTGCAAGTAATAAAACCTCATGTAGAGATTGACAAACAGCCATAAACTGGATTTTCGTATGTTAACTAATATATATTAATTTTGCATTAAAAATCTGTTAATTTAATGAGTTTTGTGTTGAGCCAACATTACATTCGATGTTAATGGCAAAATTGTTTGCCATTACCTAAAAGTTTTCAAGTAAAACAGCAGTAATTTCATTTCAGTACTTGCAGAACAATAAAACAGTTAATATTCCCATAGAACATTGGATTCGAACCCCAGAAGACAATTTATTAACATTCTTATGATAAATTATGAAAGAAATACTATAATAAAGCATTTATTTCAATAAATCTCTAAAAATTCCAAAGAAAAAAAGTACTTTATTTTAGCATTTATTTCTTATTTTATTGTATGTTCATAAAATGTCTTCTGGGGTTGAAATCCAATTTTTTATGGCAAAATTAACTCTTCATTTTTCTGTGTGTAGCCTCCTAATATATATTTCATTATTTCTTCTTTAATCGTAATGTTGCAATATGATGACATTCTATGAACGCCTCTGCCCAACACTTTTGAGAATATTTTTAGAAGTACTCGTGGAAAAGTGTAATCTAGTTTAGAGCCAGGATCAGTGTTATTAACGAAATTTTAAGTTTGAATTAAAAGTACATTTTTATTGATTGCGGCAACTTGTGTGAATTCCGACGAATTCTGATGTGCAACGCCCACAATGACTAATGCCTTTTCACGATAAATGCTGAACAGCCGAAAAACTCGCACTAAAGTCAGCCACTTTACTCTCAACGTTGCATACCGTTCATTCCCTTAAAAATCAATAGCAGCCCTTTATCAATCTTTATAACTGGATTAGAATTTTCTTTGTTACGTTTAATTAAGCAAATTGTACGAAAGTTTTTCTTCGTCAACTTTCGGTACGACACTTGTAATGAATCATGTTAAATAAGTGGCGATCGATCGGCAAGCTTTTATCGCATGGAAATCAAAGCAGACGTGATTAATTTTGCGTTATCCGAATCTTGAAAGGATCCGGTGAATTCTATGGATTATCGTGGCGAGCCAAAATTTTGTTTTGATCGGATCATCCCTTGCTTGGCTTACACCATCCCATTAAGTACGATTAGGTGCGACCAGATGTAAGTGTAAATCTAAGTGAGCGGGAGTCGATTATCATCTCGGTACAAACACTCGAGTTTTAAATAGAAATTTACATCCGTCGTTGAATACCGATGCTTAATTAAAAGGTTGTTACAGCAATTAGAATTTCTACTTTATTGGCTTTACGAGTTTTTTTACAATGTACATTTGGTTTTTAATGCGGTGTTTATTTTATTGAATGCACAGTTCAGATTTTGTTGCCATCTTTTACGTATGAAGCACGAAAATTAGAGTATAGGTATTTATTTTAATTCGAGTATATTTTAAATTTTATTTTTTTAAGGTTTGCACCCCTCCCGATATGCATTTTTAAGCAAGGTCACTATTAAACTAACCACTGTGGGTTCAGGGCTGAAGATTTGGAATATGTCCTCAAAATCGTCATTAAGTATCTAAGTGTCTTTGGGGGCAGTTCCCAAATCTGCCAGTTGCCCTTAAAACTGCCAGATAGTAATTTATTTTAATGGCGATTTTGTCCCCAAAACCACGTTCGAGTAAAAATATATTTATTGATTAATCTACTGAAGAACTTGATGAATAAGATAACCATTTATTTTCATTATTCAATCAGGTATTTTACATTTTCTTAACAGTAATTTATGGATAAATACTTTTTTATAGTCTTATATATTATTTTTTCTCATTTATCGTCTTCATCTGGTAGCTGAAATTTAATTTTGTACAAGTTTATATTGAACTTTTTTTTCAAAATAAAAAGAATTATTCTGGTGAATAAAAAAAATAATTTCACTTCTTTTTATAGAGAAATAATATTTGGAATAATTCGTGAATACATATCTTTCAAGATATATTTTTTATATATTTGGAATACCGTGATCAAATGTTAATCTGAAATAGATTTCCCTTGAAGATTAAAAGATTATTTTCAAAGGTAAAAGACTTTCCATACTAATTAGATTTAAATGTATGATAAAGGATATTTGAATATAGAATAGAAATTATTTTGTTGCAAAAATTATGCTTCCATTATATAAATATTATTTGAACTAATAAATTATTGCTTTATCTATAATAATTTCTTATAGTACATAAACATACAATAAATAAGTCGTCGCAAACAATTAAATTTTGAAATTAAAATTTATTTTCAAGCTTTTGTTACACGTTTTTAAATAATTCTAAAGTTTACACTTAATCATTTTATTTTTTCATTTACCTGCTGCTATTTACATTTCCCGAAACAAAGATTAATCTTTCACCATATGGTACATTTTCCCTTCTGGTGTAACGTAAAAAATGACGGAATAGGGATTAACGAGTTGTCTGTACAGAGAGATATTATTTATTATAAATAGTACGCGAATCCCTCTTAAATATGAGGGGTTGATTATCTAAAAACATTAGTTTTATTAAACGGGGATACATAAACAAAAATGGGGACGAAAAAGTGGTTATCCCGCTCATATACAACTTGAAATTATACCGAACAGTATTCGCTCCGAATGCTGTAAAAATTATTGTTATATAAAGAATAATACTATAGCCATAAATAGAGTGAGTTTTTATCGGGCGAATGCGTTAATTTTATGTAACAAACGAGATAAAATAATCGTCGAGACAAAGCTTTCTTTTGACAATTAACTTAACGATCATTTATCGTTTAATTCCTTCGGCAATTTTGGCCCAGTTTCAAAGCAATTTTTACACATTAACTTTCCAACTACTCCATTTCAATTTCCAACAATTATTACTTCTGCTTTTCTTGGCTTTTTTTCAACAAATACAAAGCTCTACATTGAACCGGGGAAAAATAATTAATTGCCAAGTTATTTTATAAATCTGAATACAAATTTTTATCCACCACTTGAGATCATCCCCCTCGGTTTTTGCGATAAGTTTTTCCACGAAAGTTCGATTTCTTTTCTTATGATGTATTCCATGAATGTCCTCCAGTTTTATTGATAAATCAGATTCCGAGAAACAATTTATATGTCAACGCGTAACGAATTACAATAACAACTGTACTTACTCACTTAAAACAGTTGCATTAGCATATAAGAAATTGTTTTATCATAAATAGCTTTTCTATTGAATATTTCAGTGACAGGAGATTTCGTTCATAGTAAAATGTAATTTTATGACGTAATAAAGTTCCACTAAAATTTCTTCGTTTGATGTTAATATTTAATTTTATCTTTATTGAAACTTATAAATAAAAGCACCATAATTACTTTTAATTACAATCATGCTTATTAAAACAAGTTAAAAATAAAGAAGAACACAAGAAAATTAGAAATAAGACTTCTAGCAACAATCTTTTATCAACTTTAGATGGAATTTATGAAATATTTTGATTTAATTAATGGGTAATTTGTAGACAAATACTTTTAATTATATTTATATTTTTTAACTTCTTTTAATAAGCGCAAATGTTATTAAATGTAACAATGATGCTTTTATTTCTAACTTTTAATAAATATAAAATAATCATATATTTTCATATTTATCTCTGATTTTAAGCTGCCTGAGGAAACAATTTTTTTAATATTTAGAATTGTAAATAATAGTTAGGATATGCATCATTAATTCTATTTACAATTACCATATTTTATTATTCTGGGGACAATAATTTAATTCTGATTTCTTGGATAGTGATCAAAAATGAATTTACCATTTGTTTTATTTATAATTGATAAATATTTTTAAACATTTATTCGTATTATTTCTGATAAATTATAATAATATAAAGTATAAAAGACAAATTTATTTTAGGAGTTATAATAATATTGGCATTTGTTAAATGAAATTGTTTATATCATCATTTATAGAAATAACTTCAATTTAATTTGTAATTTAAATATGCAATGATAATAGAAAAATATTTTACTATTATAGTTGAGTAAATTTTCCAAAAATTGTACTATCCTTTAATATAAATAGTAATAAATATATGAGAAACTGATATATATTATTATATTATGTAAATATTATTTGCTCACAGAACTATTCCATTTTAATATTAATAAACAGTCATCTTATATCGTTCATCTCAGTATATAAAATAAGAAACAAAATAAGGCAATGGTCATAAATTTGTGTAATAAATTAAACATCACATGATATCTATATAAATTAAATCGAATGACCCTATTTGTCTTCAAAGTAATGACATTGCAGTGATTTCTGAAACTAAATATCTGTAATCGTGGTTTAAATCAACTAAATTGTTCCTTGTCGGTCCAATTATCGATTGAATAATTTAAATTAAGTGTCAGAAGGTACACATATAAATATCTAAATTTAATTTATGTCTTTGAACTTGTACATTGAGAAAAAATTATAGTTTATATTACCAAACTTTCGATATTCCACTTTCTCTGATATATTCCAAGTAATTTTAAAATGTACTATAATATTAATTATCTTCTGTCTTTCCTATCTTAAAAACTCATAACATGCCTGAAGTTGCAGTTACTGATTGTCTATTTCAGTAATAAAAGTTCAAATGTTGAAACTGGAAATTTATTAATTTTTGCAAAATAGGAACAATTTTATTTACAAAAAAACTTATTAATTAAGACAAGTTTTTATTAAATACAGCTTAGATTAAATTCTTTTTTTACTTTAATGTATCAGTGTTCAGCTTTCAGAAAACTTTCTTAAATGTATATAATACCCTTTTAAAACGTACATAAGATAATTAAGTAATTATCTTATTTTCCTCTAAATAATTTTATGTTATAAAACGAATTATAATACAACTAATTTCTTCTTTCATGATTTTCAAGTAATTTAGAAGATCTGTCTAAAAATAATTAATCGAATAATTTCTGACTTTATATTTAAGCTTACAATAACAACAATAATAATAATAATAATTACTAAATTTTGGTAATTTCTATAACAGAAATGATTACAAATTTCTGAATAATAACTTGTTAATTGCAGTAATTTATTAAATTAAAGATTTTACAAAAATTTATTGTAAAAAATGCAACATTGTAATAGACAAGAAAAAAATTTATCACATATTACATCATATGAATTTATATATACACAAAAAATTAAAAATAATTATTTTAGAAGTACTTAGAAAATTTTTGACCTGTTCATAAAAGTGTTTAATTTACATGAAGATAATGAACTGTATATTAAACTTGCTGTGGTTTATTTGCTATGGGTTAACAAAGCAAAGAATTCAAAATACGATAAGAATATTCGAACTACTAAATGCTCTCTCACACTAGAAAAATCAATATTTCATACGAAATATATATTTTGATGATTGTACGTTTCACGTTGAACCAGGCCAATGATAGAATGTCAAAAGAAAATAAATTTTTATTCGCAGATTTTTACACGGTTCATGCTTGCTTTAAGTTAATAATAGATTTTATCAATGCACTTATAATAATAAAAATAAATTTTATCACTTCTGTTCTTTAAAATATTAAAATGATATGTAATACATTACATAAAAATATTATGAATATCAGTAATCTGATAAATAAACTTGTATAAATTTAATTACTTAATTAATCTTTAAATTTTATTCCAAATAGTTGAGTGTATTATTTTCCGATCAATAAACTATTCAAATTAATTTTATTTAATATATAAAATACAAAAACCAATATATTTAATAAAAGAATTAATAAAATTGTTGGGTAAATGAGCATTTATAATTAAATTTAGTTTATTTTTAAAATGCTATTAATTACGTCAATTTGATAATAAATCTTGTTTAAAGTGTAGTTCTTTTTTTCTTTGTTATATAAATATATACAAAAATGATTTTAGAATTATACATCACATTAATAAATACTGTATAATTGCAAGGAATTATATGTAAATTATAAAGTAATAATTAAATTTATATAGACAGACAAAATTAGATGTATTTGCCAACGAAATTAATATTGGTTTAATAAATGTTTAATTTAATCATAATTTTGTTACATAAATAAGTATACTGATAACTATTTATACTGATCAATCGAAAAGAAAAAAAAAATTTTAATTGATTCTTTTCAAGTAAATCAATAATGCGTACCAATTTCATGTTAGACCGTTTTTGAAAGGCCACACTTCAATTGTCAACGCAGGAAAATGTAAAATAAATTTATTATTTCTCAGTATATTAACGTGAAGTTTTACGATGTTGGCAATGTAATGTTTGTCATACGTGTCGTAATTTTATTGGTACAATTTTTCAAACGAACTGCTCTTTTTATTTTTAATATGCAATGGCTTACTGGTTTTCAAGTAAAAATACTTTAAACTTTGCAAAATCCACGAAATTTATTAACGTTTTGAAACTCCAATAATATACAAATAGCTTTTTTGATTACAAGAAACAAATTAACACTCTCGCAAAATGAATTCTATTCAACCTTGTTCGAGAATATATGCCTTGCCTTCCTGGGAAAAAATCAAAAAGTCAAACTGAATTGATTTCTTTAGAAATAAGAAGAGAATTATCGAATATTTCAAAGTATTTTAATGCACAATTAAATTAACACTAATCTTATAAAAAAATTTATTTGTTTAGTTTTCATAAAGATTTTACATTATATTCGAATGAGAATTAAACTACCGCATATAATCCTGATGTTTATATTTAAAAAAAAACAAAGATGCTTTTTAAATAAATAACAAGCAATGATTAAATATTCATTTATATACCCCTAAAGTAAATATTTAACGTGATTTATTAATGTTTGTTTCAACAACTATCAAGCTAAATTTGATGCTGAAATTTTCTGACAAAAATTCTTAATATAATTTTAAACACATTAGTATAAGAAGTTTGTAATGTAACTTTTTTGTATTTTAATAAATGAGCATATGAAAAATGCAATAAATTATATTTTAATTATTATTATTTCACGAATAATGTAAATACTGAATGTTTGAAAAAATGTGTATTTTTAAACATGAATGGATGTATTTTTAAATTGATCTATTAAATAAGCCCATTCTTGAGCTTTACTATATTTTTAGTTATGATCTATGTGAATAAAATTTATCTCGCGTTGACAAGAAAGATTTCAAATATAATGCTTGAATAAGCAGTGAGAAATGTAATAATTTATTTGAATTTAATATTCCTAACAACTTTGTTCATTTTCACATATAAACAAAGATTGTTTCGTAAGATTAAAACTTTTATTAAATGTTTATTTACTTTACTATTTACCACTCATCGATTGGTTAATTATTAAACGATTCTTTGTAAAATATTTCGGCCATACTTATTCTTAAAAATGAACAACCTTCCACTTTAACACAATTGTTATTCATTAACATAAGTTCGGTACAAAATATCTCCATCGAAAAGTTAAAAATAAATTCTAATTTGCATCAGAAAGATTGTAAATTTATAACATGAAACACGACAAAAATTATCCCCGATAAAGAGTAACGTGTGTAGAAGCAAAAAAATAAAAAGTACAAACAAAGTCTTTGGTGGTAAAGTGAAAAAGGATCAGAAGAAAAGCGGGGGGAAAAAAGAGAACGGCTGAGAAAGCAGCGTTAGTGGAAAAGTCTGTCTATGGCAAGATAGATGTGCATTGGTAGCGTAACTAGCTCCATTGTCCACGCGTACAATAGACGTCTTTCTCGTTCGTTGACTGCGGCACGAATTTCATAAGAGACAGAGACGGATTTGCACGCGTGTGCTGGCCCACACCTTGCGCTCAATGGTTTTTTTGCTCACGCCACAATTATGCTCGCAAATCGCGCGGTGCGCCAAGGTTTAGGTCAATCAATGCCCTATTTAATGCAGGCCCCGAAGCTGCGCGCTGGATTAACAATATAGCGGAAAGCGGGCAAATTCACGCATTTCGATCTGCCGACGAAAAACAATCTCCTATCGTTTGCCAATTCATATGAAAATGAAACCTTATTTACAGAAGCAATTCAATTTGATTCGGATTACGCGAACGACTCGGCCGAATGCAAATAACGCGAATTCAATTATGAATTGGCCTAATAATAACGGAAAATTATTCTCGTCGGGAATTTGTTTAAAATAAAAGCCCTTTAGCCCCGAAATAGAGTATCGATCTGTTTCTGCGCTCAGACTCTTTAATATTCAGGGGAGAAAATTACAAAGACGTGTATCGCATCCACGTGGTGGAACGGTTTGTTATTATCGGATTAGTTGACAGTTCGGGTAATTTGTCGAGAAGTCAAGAAACTAAATTTCTAGGATCTATTAATACCCAAACCCATTGACCATCCCCTATTAAAATAAACACTCCTAACTGAAGTAACTGTAAATTCCAACGTAAACTGAAGGCGAACCAAAAGGAGCATTATAAACGACCACCGTAAGACCCCTGCCAGCCCAATAATGCGACCCGTCCTTTCCCAATGTAAACCCGATTAGACATGTCTGTTATCTCGATGTCCTACATTCGGATCCAACAGGTATCTTTTGTGGGTCACTGGATGGTACCTACCTGTAGATATCCTGCACGGAACTTACATCAGTTTCGCGTAGGTTTAAAATTTAAAAATTAATTAATTCGAACGAACCCTACCGATGGGACAACTGACGTAATCGAACTTATACAGGAATAAATTATTATATACGCCCAAATTCTTTATACTTGCGAATATCATAAAGATGAATGCCAGTTTAGACTTTGAACATGACAATGCAATTTGAGGGAGCAACAGCCCCGCTAACGACGCTTCGTTACCTTTCGCTCGGCTTATAAATATAAACCGAGTATTTTGCTTGAAAAGGATATGGATTGGTGATGAGTGCGAGACACCAGTTGCGCGGTCGTGTGCTTTGGTCGAGGTAGCGCAGTGCTATGGGTACAAAACCCGGGTAGGGTAGCTCGTCGCCTTCTTCTTCATCACCGTCCCCTTCCTCCTCGTCGCCCTCATCCTCGTCCCCGTCGTCCTCCAGGTCACTCAGCTCGGCCACATCGCTATCCGAGCCCTGTTCCCCACTGACCCCAACCACACTCGTCCTAGTCGCCGAGCGGTACCGATAGCCTTGCGGGTAATAGTGCAAAGACATAATCCCGGCCCAAAACGAGACTCGCCGAAAAACTCACTCCTATCCCGATTCTTGCAGGCGATGAAAACGGCCGGCCGCAACGAGGCCAGTTCAATCTCAAGTCTCGAACTCGAATTACACCTTCAACCCTTCAGCGATGACCCATAAAACTTCTTCACCTCCGGCTGCACGCAACTTGATCTTTCCGGCATTCAAACGCACCATGATTTCGCGGATGTACTGCTCGTACGCGTACCAACTCTTCCCAATGTCAAAACGCTTTCCTCCTTCCGAAGACGTTCCTCTGTCCGTGTGGTCATCGGACCGGATCATGTACAGCACCGTTGTTTTTTCCCCCGCTACGCGTTGAGAAGCGACAAGAAACTCCCCCCCCCCGTGGCTTCGATCGATGGGTAATTAATTAAAAAATTTCGGTGATACGAGTCGTCGTGTGTTGTCCCCCGTTGACTTCCGAAGACCCCCCCAAAGGTGTGCTATTTAATTCTAAATGTGTGGCCTCAGTTTCCGTGGTGTAGAAATACTTTTGTCGACCGAATCGAACGAAAGGTGAGCGCAACTCAATCAAGATATAGGAATTAATTGATCGAACATTAATTCCCGCAACAAATATGGATTGATGAGAAATAATTCAACCAAGGCGCCGTTGAATTTGGGAAGATAATGAATGGTACTGAATTGTCGACTGGTTAAAGGCATTAAATTGTTGGTTTATCCAATTGACATGGGGGGGGGGGGGGTGAGTTGTCTTGGAGGTACCGTAACTGTAAAGTGATGGAAATGTGAGAACCCGTGGAGGGTAAGAGTTCGAATGGTTGGAGATGTCTTGCTGACAGAGCCACCTCGAGATTCCCTTTCGGTCGGACCTTCGGTTAATTTGTCGGTTGACAGTTCCAGAGTTGGAAGCTCTCCTGTTCAGCTGGAAGTTTGTCTTGGGGGCAGCTGTGGCTCGGGTCGGGGATCAGCCTGTCGTTGTTGCCGCGGTCCTTGCTGGACTGCCGATAAGCAGGGCTGAGCCTTGCCCGCGAGGAAGCATCACATCAGCTCCTCGTTACGCGACGTGGCCGAAACAAGGGCCTAGCCGAAGATCCGCGATAGGAACATAATCCAGAGGAACGTCCCGCGAGTCTTACATACGGTGCTCATCGACGGTGCCCGGCGCAGCGTCGACCTGTGACTGAAAAAAAAGTCGAACTTGGTGATGAAGCGGACGTGCAAACGCATGCGCGTTTCACACGGCGCATGTACGTGTCATCCGCGGCCGACCTCCAGCCAGAAAGGGAGTCCCTTCTCATATGGCCACGCGGGGGGGTTGATCCGCCACTTTTTTCCCAACTTTTAGATTTGGGTTACAATGGGGGCTGCACTCCTTATGGCATTCCCGTTTCCATCCCCTCCCCCCCCCCCACGACTTCTTTCCCTTCCCCTTCCTCTTTTCGTTTCGTTTCAATTTTGACTTCTCGCGTTAAAGAAAATTACACCGAGAGAAATTGACAGTATCGCTAGTAAAATTGTATGGTTGCAACGTGAATGGTTGGTACCACTATAAAATAGTAACACTGAAAACTATTTTCGACGCAACTTTACATTTTATAGTTGGTCTTTAGGGTCGACCGTACCGAAAAGAGACGTGTAACGAAGTGAATTGAAGACTCTTAATTCAAGTGAAGAGAAAAATACACCATAATTGACTTTAAAAAGTAATACAAATTACTGAGAGTATTTTTTTTTTTTTTTTTTATTAAAGCTTTACGTTAATGTATCCGAATCGTCGTTACGTTTTACGGCCTTATTGTTCCCTTTTCTTTTTATTATTAATTTATTTCCTTAACTCCACTTTATAGTCCCCCCTCGACTTTAAATACTTATTGCACAAAGTGAACTGCACCGTAGCTGACCCTTCCCAAGTAGAAATTCAGCATGGAACTAGATGTGGCCCTGATTCGTTTTCCACGTTTCCAAATCGGGCACCGATTTGGTTTCCAAATAGGGCGCCGTACCAGTTCGTAACGCTTGGTATGTATGAGG
>JABFPN010005231.1:0-13550 GCA_022817305.1 Leptoteleia sp. ZL-2020 | reverse complement strand
TTCCAATTTGGATCCTCATTGGGCCCTCATACATACCAAGCGTTACGAACTGGTACGGCGCCCTATTTGGAAACCAAATCGGTGCCCGATTTGGAAACGTGGAAAACGAATCAGGGCCACATCTAGTTCCATGCTGAATTTCTACTTGGGCAGGTTGAGTTTCTTTGTTGCTCTTGGTGATCTGTACATGTTGAGCCCTGAAGAAAGCCTCGCAAAAAGTATCGTTTCGTCAAATAACCATACAAAAAAATGGTTACTGATCAGGAAGATATTCCAAATTTAGCCATAATGGAATAAATAAAAGGAATAAATGTGGAAACCGTGCGGTGCTCGATTCTCAATGACGGCGAATTTTTCTAAGCAAAATTTGTTGGGCGAGTAAAAATAGACAAGTTCTATGAATGCTAATTATTAAAATATAAAAATAATTCTTAGTTTACCAAATATGTCAGTAATTTTTATTAATCTTTCCTCTCTATGTGGATAACAAATAAGGTCCCTCTTGGGACCCGATTTTGTTCCAATTTGGTTCCTCATCGGGCCCTTATTACGAACTGATAAGGCATCCTATTTGGATACCAAACCAGTGCCTGATTTGGAAACATGGAAAACGATTCAGTGCCACATCTAATTCCATTTTAAATTTCTACTTGGGAAATAGAACCTCTGCGTTTCGCGACGCTTAATTAATCTACAATTGACTTTATTATACGAAATTTAATCTTTCGTAAATGCGATTGAAATTCATTAGTCCGGCCCGGGCGATATTATGTTCATTTTCGCAACATTACAGACAACGTTGGCTCGGTTATCGCGATTCGGGAACGCGCGATTGACTTTATTCATCATAAATATACATACGCGCGCGCCCGGTATATTAATAGGCGATATTTAATTAACCCCCGGGTTAAAAGCGAAGAAGCTGGACTTTATGACAAGGACGCCGTTATAAATGGGGCCGCAATAAACTTCGGGGAATGTTGTGTGAGGGTTTTTTGGCGAAACAGAGTGCACAGAGAGCGCAGTTGGTCACGGTTCGATAAAAGTGCCGGAGCTTCCTCTTTTCGACAGATCACTGTTACGCGCGAGCCGAACACCTAAGTGATTGCTTCCGCGATTATATGTTCAATAATCGCATGTCATTTGAGATTAATGCTTACGTTATGTGCGCTCCATATTTGAAATTGATCATATAACGCGGGCTCGGTATCGCCGCGCGCCTTATCACTGATATTACAAACGGCCGTCTCGAGCATTCCAAATTGCACACAGTTAGCGTTTCGACAAAGTGCTCTTGCGGCGATAATATTGTTACGCTTAATTTTACAATTAAGCCGTTGTAATTTTGCACAATTTATGGCCAGCCGTGAATCGTTAATTCGCTGTATCAGGTTGGAATACTGAACTGATCCTTTTGTAACCCCCCGCACGCATGATGGATCGGCTTAATCAAATTCATTTAAATTAAAAGAAGGAAAAATTAGTCCGCTATTAGGGTGGAATCAGTTTAGAAGTATGTAGTCTGGAAATGGTATGGATTTAGTCTGGCATAGATCTTCAATTGATCTGGAAAATATTTGGTGCATATCCGTTATCCGGACTGAATTTCTGTCTAGTAAGTGTCTGGATAAAAATAATACGGTCTGACTAAATTTAGAGAATGGAACGGTCTGGTTTATTAACGGTGGCCCTGAAATAAACCCGGTTGGGTAAGAGTTTATAGGGGAGAGGTGAGAGAAAATGGATACAACTGGCGAACGATGTTCGTATCTTTTTTTGCCGCAAGAAATTTTGCCTCGAAGCTTGTCGATAACTAACGAAAAGTATCTTGTTCACGGAAAGATAGAATCAAGTCAACTGGAACTCGTCTTGGAAATAATCAGCCAACCGCCAAGTCCGAAAGCTTTCGATCCAGATCAAACTTTTCTCTCCGGCTACTCCCTATATCTACGCTGTCGCAAGTGGCAAGAAAATCAGTCGTGACAAGTATTTCCAATTAGCCCGGAGTAAGCCGGTCACAAAAATAGATAAAGCGTATACCACCAGGATATACAACTGATATAAGACGAGTTTACTGGAGTTGCAGCGGGTTAAAAATTAATCGCCTAAATAAACAACGACGCTTTTTTGTCAACTAGCAAAAGTCGATAATTCGTTCAATTAACCGCCAAATGTCGCCACTGATATATTAATTGTACGTACATTGACAATTATGCAACAATATATGATTTCAAAGTTGTAATTAGCTATTAAACCGTTAGCGAATCGTTCAACAATTTTTAATCCAATTGTTTAATTTATTAATTACTCCTCCGCGCATACGATATATATGATATTGATTAATTAAAGTAAATTAGAATACGACATTTAAGCTGAATTTGTTTAGTATTTAAATCCACTTTATTTTGTTTTTGCGAATATATACAAGCACTGCTCTGGCTTTTGTTCCTACCTGTGAGAGTCTATTTACATTTTTCAATTTTGAAAATGTCTCATTCCTTTCTCTGACTTTCATTAATAATTAATTATGATAAAGTGTCGATTAATCACCGGCCAGTTCGTACAAAAAAAAAGTATTTCATCCAAACGTATTTAAGTTTGTAAAATGCAAGTCTGAGACGCGCTTGATTTAATGGTCAAATCGATTAATTATCTGCCATTGGGCATCAATCATCAGTTCGCTCGACCTAAAATCGCCTTCAGTCGTGCAGTCGGTGTTTAATGTAGCTATTTGTCTTCAAAAGTGTCTGCGAAATTAGTCACATAGTTGAAAGTAGTCGAAGCGTCTGATATATGTCTTCGAGCTGTTTTTCCGTGTTTAAATTAGAAATCATTGTGCGGAACCAGATGTCAAGAATTTTTCTTTCACCATCCACTACACTGAGAAAAATTTGACAGCAAAAATTATTGTTATTAATTGTATTTCAGCTACATATCCGTTTTTTAATCAAAATGACTGTTCTTTAAAAGCAACTACACTAGTTTTAAATGTTATATTTATAGATAAAACAGAAAATTTTTACAGAAAGACAGATATAAATCTGAAACACGGTTAAAAACAGTAATTTTTTCTGCTATATTTTTCTTAGTGTTGAAGAAAATAGCTATTCTTTCGCGCATCTTACAAGCCACAGATAATGCAAGGACCAAATAAATTATAACCCCTTGGTAACACAAAATTTAACTGTATCACACGTGTAAAATGTTTTACATTGGTACAGTTGTTATAATACCACTGCAATCGATATCTTTCCAACGTCGGAGAGAATGGTAATTTTGAATATAACTTTTTTTTGTCCTTCCTTTTTTTCGGCGTAATTTATTATTACGGTGGAAAAGGGAAGAGGAGCTTTGAGAGTAAAAAGGAGAATTTGTAAAGAGATATTGAACGCTTTGACTGAAGCATTTAAATGGCGAAGAAATGCACCGGAGGAAACCACAAGTGGTAAGACATGATTGGTCTCTTAAAGGGTAGACCGAGCGGAAGCGGTTGCGCTGAGAAATCGAATCGGAAAAATCCCGATAACAACGCTTTTTATCTCGCCATTGGCGGCAGTTAGCCCCGGTGCCCTTGGGAGACCGGGGTACCCCGGTACGGAGGCGCGAACTTTGCGACCCCCCCGGGGAAAGAGCGGGATAGCGCCGGGGGACGGGAGGGGCGAGGGGAAGGTGGGTCTTTGGGAGCTTTTGCCGCGCGTAAGACTGAAACGAGCTTATCGCGCGGCGCCTCCTCGAAACGAGGACACCCGACTTACCTAACGTTTCTTTGACTCGCATCTCTCATGTAGCCGGGGCTGCCTGCTTTCACAGCCAACCTTATAAGTTAAACTGTTGGAGGCAATAGCAAATTGCCGGCGCTGCTCTTACACGTGTCCAAACGAATCGGATCAAATTTTCCTCCCAAATGTTCTGTGCCCCGGGTCTCATCTCTAACTGGATAACGAGATCGTACCCTTTTTTCCTTCTCTTCCACCTTTTTCTTTCCCTTTTTTCCCGCCCCTCTTCTTTGTCTTATTCGTAAGGAAATTGATTCTTCGTTTTTCTAATTCACGATATTTCAGAACAACTTTACCCCGAGTGAAATAAGATGTACAAAATGTACCTAATCTAAAAGCAAGGATATGACTTTAATATACCTATTATTTTTCTTATATGTTTTTAATTATGAGTATCATAGTGGATTTTTGGATATTTTATTAACACTGATACATGTAATCAGGTTGATGATCTGTTAACGAAATTGGATTTGTACAAAGACCCTAACAAAGTGTAAATTAATTTAACAACGATTTCTCAATCACTGCTCTTTTTTTGCCCCCCTCCCCCGCCGGGTTCATTAATTTTGTTGCGCGAGTTACTTTGAAAATTGCACTCGCCCTTAAATCTAGATTGCGTTGTCAATGTATCGCAACACATTAATCATTCATTATCCAAGCGTCTGCAAAAAGTTTAATTGGCAATAATGTAATATCGCCGGTAATAATATCTACATTATTAACGGCATTGATAGAAATAAATAAATAAAAAAAAAAATGATGAGGTCATGCGTTTATTAAACTATTTTGACGATACCCACCGTAATGAATATTATAATTAATTATACCTACAAATTTGTTAAGCCACTAAACTCTTTATAAAGGCATAAATTAAATGCTTAATTAAAATCTGTTTCAATAATCAACGTTGCCTTGATTAATACGTAAATTTGTCATATGGATTTGCTGGTACGTTTAAAGGTATTAAAGGTCAAAAGTCATGATAATAAATACGAAAATGGATGTCAGAAAATTGAGATATTTTTCTTGCCTGCTAGGAACTAGCCCACGGAAGGAAAAGATTATTAAAAATTACTGACACTGTTAGTAAACTAGTTATATATTTGCAAAATTTGAGAAATTACTATCTTAAGTCAGCAAAATTACCAACTTGTTGACAATTATTCTTAGAAAGTTGACACTTTTTACTAACTTAGGATAGTAATTTCTCAATTTTTGCATTTATATGACCAGTTTACTAACAATGTCAACAATTTTTAGTAATCCTCTTTTTTTCTCCGTGCACGTGTTACTCGAAATATCTGCTTCATCGGGGGATTGCGCAAAAATGTTGTCTCGCAATTTCCGCCGAAAGTAGCGCCGCAAAAGAAGTCAAAAGTTCATAAAGTCAAGAGGTCCTATCATAGTAATAAATGAGCTACGTCGATAACGGGAAATCTCGCATTGTCATTGTACATCTCGTACGTAGAAATCGTGTTCGCCTCGTGGATACGTAGACGCGACTCGCTAAAATGTCTGCGGTGTCTTCGCCTACATAACACTTATCCGATGGAACACTTCAACGGGGTCGTCTTTATCTTGACAAATTAAAGCGATAGAACGCTAACTTTAAATGACCACGATATGAGGCTCATTTCAAGCCCTAACCATTCTCTAATATTATTCCGAATTTCATATAAGCAGAAAAATAAAGAGTTAATTTTACCCATAAAAAATTGGATTCCAACCTTAGATGACAACTTACTAATAATCAAGTACTATAAATTTATTTCTTCGTATAAATTTATTGGAATTTTTACAGATTTATTGGAATAAATGGTTTATTATAGTTATTTCTTTCATAATTTATCATAAGAATCCAATTTTTTATGGGAATATTAACTGTTTTATTTTTCTGCCTGTCTGATTTTAACATCTTAATATACCTAAATAAGAATATATCAGTCTAAAATTTAGGTCATATAATTGCCATATTGCAGTTAATCAATAACGACTAAAGGTAACATTAATTTAACTTTCTACTATTATTAAAAAAGTACCATTGTCACGTTTTCTTTAAATTCGCAGTCCTTTCTGTACGCATCTAAAAAAGCAGTAAAGATATAAATTTAACGACGACTAATTTTTGTTCCTTTTCATCCCTATTCTCGGGTTGACATAATAACATTCAAACTATTGCCATAATAGTGCACGGCGTAGTCCGCGCAATTCTTTACATTTTGTTGATAACAATTTTTGACGTACGTCGAGTCGTTAAAATGCACAATACGACACAAGTACGAGCAGTAACATCACTTGATTAAATAACGTTTCATGTCACTTGAGATAACGGTTGATGGCACTCGGCAGCGAATAAGTGTCTGTATGCGGGATAAACCCGGGGACATTCTTTGCACAAGGTAATTAATTAAAAAATAATTACGTTAGCATGATACGAAGTTAACAACGATCGCGGATGTCCGAGCTCGTTCCGTGACGTGGCCGCTTGAAAAGGCGAGAAACTGCAGAGACATTTACCCAAAGCCACGATTATGCCTTCATATTTGACCGTCTAATGGATGACAATGAATCATTAAGACGGTTAATTAAAGCTACGGCTTGATGTTTTCAATTATCATCGGGTGGTAGGGGAGGGGGGGGGGATGCGCGCTACATTTAATCACTGCCAACGACATTGAAATTAATTGCCATTGATATTCATTTTTATTAAACGTCCACTTTCTTGTAAGATCTCAAAAAACGACGCCGAGAAAGGCGATGAAAAATTCCCCCGATCAAATGTTACAGTAACTTTCATCGTCATCATTAATTACCTTGTAAATTGACAAACTTGGGAGAGTTCATTTTATCGAAGAAGTTGACAAATTAATATTATACGCTGTTATCAGTAAAACGAAATGTAGGCTAGACAACGCTTTTCATGTACTTCAATCGAACATGAAATTTCACGTCACTTACACAAGAATTACCGTTATATAAATATTGTGTCATTCCGGGGGGAGAAAAAAGGAGATCCATTTGAATAGTTTATACGTGCACGAACAATCATTTTGCGTTATACCGTAACGGCAAATGCGAGTTGAACGTTAAATTGAAAATTGAAGTAACGTTACATTATTCCATTTTTCGTGTCAATTACATAATAATATGTTGTTTTCATCTTTGGATATAACCAGTCGTCGCAGGAATCACAAATGAAATTATTTTCTACGCGGTTTTAAAGGGGACTCGTAAATGTAAAATAAATGTTCTATGTCACAGGTTTAAAGTTAATTTGGCATTTCTGCCCTGGGAAAAAAGTTGTAATAAAAATTAGTATACCTTCTGACATTGAAGGGACTATATATATTATATCATAAATAAAGTTTTAAATACAAAAATTTTTTTCTTAATATATAACTGTCAAAAGTTGGCTCGGTTGTATTATTGATACAAAAAGATGAAACGAAACTTTCCTGTTATTTTTCGACGGATTTATTCGAAATAATGACCTCGCATTATTATTAGATGGTAAAGGGACCGGCAGTAAATTCTAAACAATTTATATGTTAATGAATATTGAATTATAATAAGCAAATGATATGCGATATCCAGTGTTTATCTCCGAAATGTCAGACGTCAGCAGTTATAATATCCGTATTGTACATCCAATTGAATTAATGCAGGATACTCGTAAAGATTATCTAATAGGTCTCTTCAAACTGTGTTCCAATATTCCATATTGCGCCCGACCATTCTCATTACCGCAATACATTGTTCAATTACTTAATTTGTATATTAACTTCATTCGAAATTTGACGAACCAATTAGTTGTATTAATTGGCCTTTAAAAAAATGAAATTATATTAACAATTGTGCGCGCCCGGGTAAAGGGAATGGGTAATTCATAATAAGTGTTTTTCTCCCTCTCCCCCCTCCTCCGCGAGATCGTTAATTGCGGTATAAAAACGTGAAATCAAATTTGTACTTACTTTTAATTTCGCCGCTTTTTTCTCCCCCCGGCCAACATTCATTAGAACCACCGTTACGTAATACATATATTCAAATGAACTCAAATATTGTATTACATCCATTCGTTTACCATTGTTGCATATCTGGCGATTCTTGCGCGGCCACAGTTTATGTACCGCCGTTTCATAAATCCAAAAAACGGAAATAATATAAAGTACGGAAATTAAACTAATTATTGAAATAATAAAGAGCAAAAGCTTACAAATATCCAACCAAAAATAGCAACATAGGGTGCAAACCGTGTATCTTTCCCCTTTTTTTTTTTAATTCCAATCGCAAGGTTATGTCACTTTTATGTTCGCATTTCCTCGTTAACAACGTTGAATCTTTTTTTTTTTCAATGGGGGCGGATTAAAGGGGGGAATAAATTTAATGGGAATTTTATCAAAAAAGAAACGCACGAAGTTTATACTCGTCGGAATCAATTTAATCCGTAACATTAAAATTCTGATTATTTTTCTAAGCCGTGCATCATCCAGCGGGCGAGGAATAAATCTTATGCCGGCCGACTGTCTCGCTCCCACCAATGGATCGCCGCCGCTCGCCGTCCCGCTCCTTCCGGCGTAACTAATGTGAGATTGTCACTAAGCAATGTGCCCGAAGTAACCCGAACATAAATTGAAATTAATTTCTGACTCCCCCCCCCTCTCTCTCTCTCTCTCTCTCTCTCTCTCTCTCTCTCTGTGTGGCAGTTAGAAGGTAAGACCAAATCCGAGCCAGCGATATCGACCCATTTTAATGTGGCACACATATCACAGCCGCCCCCGTAGCTTACAATTGACGAAGGCTTTAACATTTACACGTAACCCCGGGCCAGAGCGTCTGGCTCCGGCCGTGTATCGAGCGTAACGTCCACTGTAACGTCCAGCTAGCCGTTAATATGTATGTCACCTCTAAACCGGAAGGGTTGATACTTGCTTTTACCTAAATACCGAACGGCAACGCTCCGGCGGTAGCCTTTATTCCGGCTAGGCCGCGCTCATTCGCCCGTGATTCCGAACCGCTGATATGGAAAGCGATCATTTCCTCCCTACTGCCTCTCTCTCTATCTATCTCCCTCTCCATCCCTCCCTCCCTCCCTCCCTCTATCTTAACACACGACAACGTATTAATCGGTACACGCATTGCAACGCGCGTTATGCAACGGTTTACAGTGCGATGGCCAAATTAGCGCCATTGATGATACGGAGAATTTGCATTATATAAGATATTAGTGCCGCGCGTCGCAATCATACTCCGTGTATAAATAATAATGCACAAATATGTCACGTGTTGTTAGGTGGCGCACGGTATTGTCCCCCCATCGTTACGCCCAGTCGCGTGATTATCATGTCGCAATTATATTTAAACTATGAGCAATTTATGCACGATAGATTGCCATCTTTGCCTTATCCGGATGTATCGACGGTAACGAACGTGGAAACGAGTCCCTGGTCAAAATGATAACGTATGTGGGGTCCATGTATGTTTTAATAATTTCATGTGGGGAAATAAAAAATTCTATATACGGACCACATATGATCGATACACTGAAAAAAAAAATTTTTGAGTGCTTCCAACTCTATGGTAGAGTTGATGAAGGCATACTTGAAACAACCATATTCGAGTTAAATCTCCCATATTTATATAGTTGAAATTACTCGATATTCAAATTGAATAATTGAAATTAGTGAAGTGACAGTCGGTGTATATCTGACGTTACAAAACATTGACGATGGCGCAGTGGTTTAAGTTTTAACTCTATGTTAAAATAGTGACATACTGAGTTCAAATCCTAGCCAAGGAGAAATTATGAAAAGATTTTGTTATAAAATTATTAAATAAAATATTATTCCTTACCAAGTAAACATAGAGTTAATTAAACTCAAAAGATAGTTTGTTTGTATTAATAGAATGAGCTATGTCAAATTATAAATAAGCTTGATCGTATTTGACTCAGAAAACGAGTTGATTCAACTCGATTTTACTTAATTCAACATAGCATTTTTTACAGTGTATATGGTCGATAATTGATTTCCATGTAAGGGAATTGGCAAAAGCATATATGTCTAGAATATTATATCAATTATGGCCCATGTATGGACCATATATGTTTCATTTTTACTAGGGATGTTATATGATAAAGTTCCTGTACTTTCCACAGTCACAAAATTGTATATTTATGAGTAATAGAATCTTCTTATGTTTAATTGATTTTCTATTTAGTATTAGAAAACATTCTGAATGTAAGAATTATTCTATTTATGATAAATAGATTCTATTTAATGTAAATAGAAATCCAACTGCATTTCTCAAAATCGTGATATCAAATATCAATTATTCTTTCACGTTATAACGATATTTCTCCCTTGGTATAATATTAAGTGTTTTACGACTACGATAATATTGTGTCCCTCTTACACAATATCCTTGCAATCCCATTTAAGGCATACGAATTTTTTCGATAACTTTTTTTTTGTCCCCCGCGCTTATTTGTTTCCAACTTTTTCATTTTCAGTATTCCGTCATTCTGCGATATTTTAAAATCACTACCACCCAGCTTTTCATTGTGTCATTTCAAAACAACGCGGATTAAACATTTATTGAACCTTCACCGGTCACCCCATTTTTTGTAGCTTTTTTATAGTATTATAAAATATTTGTTGCACGCGTATAATCCATGGATACTACAAATAGAAACAGCAATATACGACTGTGTCTTAAAGTGTGGCATATCTTCACAAACAAAAAAAAAATGAAAAAAAAGTGAACAGTTTGAAAATACCACGAAATATAGCAGGAAAAAGTATTATTATTTTTTTTTTGCAAAATTACCATTACTTCAATTTCTCATATTTTATATCATATTATGATGTTATTTATTTTTTGTAAATTAACATAAAAGAACATTTAACTCTAAACGTGATATTTAATTGAATTATAATACTTCATAATAACAAGTCAATTTTTATTATTAAAACTTGACACCTTTAATACACTAGCTTTCACTAAATTTATTTCATTTCAAAAAGTAATGTCATAATTTAAAATTGTTTAAAAACTCTTGTAACTACGAAAGTTCTAAGGATTGTGTTCGGAAAATAATGATCTTGATCTTGGTTAACTCTTCAACGCCAAACAAAGACATCTGCCGCTTCCACTTTTCAAAATTACATTACAGAAAACTCCGATAATATTGATCGGTTTAATTTCTTTGTTTATAACCGCATTAATATTAACACAATTAAAACGTGAACTCGCATTAAAACGTAAACTCCAATTTCGAACATAATGACAAAAACATCGCAATATTCGAAACTGCTGCTTTTCCAATTAATTGTATAAATGAAAATAACTCGCGCTAAATGTTTTAAGACTTACATTTTATGCAGAATTGGACTTTGAATAATTTAAAGGGATTCATTGAATGCTTGCCTACATAATTTAGCACGGTATTTGAGAGTATTTCTTAAAGGATAACAATATTTGAACATCCAGCTGATTGTATCAAATAGTTGAAATAATTAAAGTTTTATCTTAATCTTCTTGTTGCTTTTCTTTTTTTACCACAAAATATAAATAAGTATCCCAAACAATAACATAAATTACCATTACCAATAGTTCGATGTGAGCATAAAAAACATATTATTAATGCACGGTAACGTGAACATCATTTTCTACACCAATGTGGATTGTTATAAAATTAAGATTGTTATAAGTTTGACTTGTTTATCCGGCAGTTAATGTTCAGTTGCATTCGGAGTTTCGTAAAGTGCAAACTTAAGACCCTTGTTATTCGTTACACCAGCAAATGATATATATATGAAAAAATATTGAAAATAATATAATGATCTGCACGAGTAATACGAAATTATACTTTTCTAAACAAAGTAGCATAAATAACGAGTCTGAATAATTTTAATTGGTTTAAAACGAGTGATTTAATATTTACAATTTATGTGATTATTCATTTATCTTTTAATTTTTAAGATTACTTATTGTTTGCATACTAATAACTCAATCATAATAGACAATTTCATAAAAAAAACAATGTAGAATTAAAAATAAATGACTATATTTTATATAACAGAGGCGTATAAATATAGTGGTGTTTTTTTTTTTTTAAAGACAATTATCTTTTACGTGTTACATGTTGAAAACAATGTAAATTTGGCCAATGTACCTCTTGAATATTTGATTAGGCTTGGGAGAAGTTAAGATCAATAAAATCCGTTGGATTTTTTTATTCTTTGCGCGGTCAAGTGTCAAAACTTGAATTTAAAAGCATTATTTAGTTAACTGATATAAATAAGCATTTATTTTAATGTTAGAAAATAATAAAATAAGAAATGTAAGAAAATTACATATAGAACTATTCGGTAAGAAATTCCGCAAATAGGAATTCACGCGATAAAATAATTGAATGGTTAAAAAAGAAGAGATATATTTCCCGAGATGATTTTTTTATAAACTGATAACTACTACAACGTAGATTAAAATTCTAATTATAAAAACTGCATTGTTGTTCATTATTATTCGATGGCATTTACGATAAGCAGAAATCCGGAAGGATTTGATGGATTAATACTGTGCTTTGTTTTTAGGACTGTATTAGTTGTCAAACCGCGTTTGATTAACGATCAATTTAACAAGTAAACGTATTTCGAGCATTTTTTATTATCAAATTGTGACGCCTCAACCATTCATTTTAGTTACACCCTGACTCCGAGCGAACCTTCAAAACAACACAACTAACTATGGCGAAAAAAAGTGCAAAATAGCCAAAAAAAAAAAAAAAAATGCCCATCTGCCGCGTTATTATCTCTCGGCGTCGAAAATTCTCCGTCGATTTAGAAATTGTCGCATTGTAAATAATACAAGTAATAATTTTTTTTTTGAATGTAAAGGCAAATTAATGAAACCATGAAAATTGACGACGAAAGTAATAGAATCGTAGGGGCTACGAAAGGTCACGCGAATTAAATGGGAAACAAAACAAAGTTTGTTTTCATTTGGTACTCGAGTTCGATAAAAAAAAGAAAAAAAAAAGGAAAAAAAAGCGTAACTAAAGGAATTGAGCCGCTATAATGTGAGCAAAGTTAAACTAATTAAAGTGGAAGCGCGGTGTATTTAAGGCGGACTAATATAAATTGAAAAAGACATACGTAAGCTTTTTAGTTATAAAAAGTGTTTTAATATAATAGCGCGATATAAGTACCACAAAGCAGCCAGCGGAGTTAAACCGAGCCAAGAGCGAAATGCGAGTAACCGCGTAGGACATCCGATAATTAAGTGGCGGGCTCATCGTGCAATAATGGCAAGATCCAGTTTGGCAAGAACGCGTCGACGAGAGCTTAGTGTTTAATAGCCGAGGGAGCGAGAGAGAGATATATATATATATATAGGGGGGGGGGGGAGAAAGAGGTAGAGGAGACGGCTGGCCGCGCGATGGCAGGCTTAAAAAAGCTCTTCCATTCGATACCCACGCTTCGTCTTTCGGAGATTACCGGCAGGAATTGGCGAGCCAAATTGACGAGCTTAAAGCTCACGGCCGCACCAAGGCCGGTTTACAAGCGTGGCCGTAACCTCGCCTTCGATCCGACGCGCGATGAATTTACATGTCCGACCTCTTTAGTCGCGGTTAATTACAAACTTGGAAATTTCACAAATTGCTCGCCCCATTGGGACGAAAGGGCGTACTTTCCCTAAGAATGTTAATAAAGTTCCCTCATATATCGTAGCTAACATCCGCGCCCCCCCTCCCCCCTTTATTTGATCCCTCCG
>JABFPN010005230.1:0-13550 GCA_022817305.1 Leptoteleia sp. ZL-2020 | reverse complement strand
ATCTTAAAATTATGTATTTAATTAATATAAAAGGAATACTTTAATAATCAGCTTACTTTTTTTATTTTAAAATGAAATATCATTAGAGGAATTTAATTTTATTTTAAGCAGATCATTTTTAAGAGTGCTGAGAAAAATGTTGTAATTAAAATTACGACACCTTCTGGCGTTGGAAGAATATTGTCCACATTGCCTGTCATTTTACTATACCATTGCAGTAAACTTTTGTGTATGATATAGTAAAATTGTATAATCAATATAGTAATAATTACCATAAATCGTGGAAACTTTACAAGATTATATAAAAAATTTTATTATACCATATAAAAATATTATGTTGGTATAGAAAATATATAAACATTAGAGACTATATCCCTTCGACGTCAGAAGGTATAGTAATTTTTATTATATCTTTTTCCTCGGTGCACTATTTTCAAAATTTAAATTGGATTTAATTATTCTCACAATTTAAAGCTTCAATAAATCGAAGCCCCGATAACAAATTAACTGTAACTCAAATTTATTCTTCGCCAATAAAAATGAAAATAAGTTTCAACGCTTCGCAATAAATCGGGTATCCTATAAGAAGATTAAATATGATTTAACTTAAACGTATTGCTCATCAAAACCCCGCTCGGCCTTAATCAAACTTTTGCAAATCTTCCTGATAAAGGAGCGATAAAAATTTGAGCCGAATCGCTCGAAGTTGACGAAGCGAACCGACTTTGACGACTCGGCAGTTCGCCACCGATAAATTAACAATCATAATTTCACGAAGGAAGCGCGCGAACGGAATGACCTGCCCGTTGGTTTATAAATCGAAAATTTAATTCCATGATTGCAGAAGGTCTGATTTCGTATGCAATGCCGCAAGGAGTTCAGCGCGGCGCCGATATAGATCTGACTGACAGGACGTACGACGGTCGAGAGGAAGACGGCAACCTTTCCGGCGGCCTCGGTCAACTGGTCGACGGTCAAGAGGGTCCGGATAATTTTCACCTGGGTCTCAATGAAAATGGAAAAGGTATGTTCTTGTCACGGGGAATTATTCATAATCCCCGATTGGGCGCGGTGTCCGTCGAAATTTGAATTCCCCGCTGCAAATTGGAGCGACGACAATCGATACGCGCGGGCTGAATTTTTAACAGCACGCATACATGTGTAAATTAAAAAGGAAAACTCCGATTTCTGCGTGCAGTCGGGGAAACGCTTTTGTCGCGGCAAATAATAAAGAAACCAATTTCCTTCAGACGCAAGAAACTTGGACTAGAAACAGCCCAGACAGGCTTGTTGCGCTCGAATCTGTTCCATTTACATTTATATTGAATTGCGTACTGGAAAATGCTGTTTACCCATTGTCTAAATATATTCGCATCTCTCTATTCGGAGCACGTGCTTTCACGCACTGGCTTTCGTTTCTAAACTGTTTAGCATACAACCGTTAAAAGAATGCAGCTTTGACATTTTCGCGACGCGAGGCCAATTTACCGAGTCATTCTCAAAGTATTTGTCAGAATGGAACGCAACTTACATGCGAAATGTGATTTTTCGCAACTTACAGTGCGAGGAGGGGTTTTCGTCCGTCGTTTGGCTTATTTCGGCTTTAAATTGGTTCGCAATGATAAGCCTAAGCTGTCGCATAGGGTAGGCTTGAAATGGGATTGAAAAACACCGCAATCCTAATGGAACAATGACCTAATTCAACGAAACTTTGATGAATAAAAAAATTGAGGGAACTTTACTTCGAAGTTCATTTTACATTAAATAAACATACGTGCAAAAAACGATCTTACTAAATCAACAAAAATTGTAATAATTCCATTAAAACGATTACGCATTTACGAAAATATAGTTTGCTCTTGAATAACAAAATCAACCTGAAAAGAATGAATGAATTAAATAGTTGAAGTCACACAAGTTTTGTAATTCAAAAGATGTATTTCTTTTTTTTTTTTAAATTCTTAGTTGTTTAAATTTAACGTAATTTAAAGTTCAAATGGATGTCTTGTCAATCATTTTTATGATGTCTTGTCAATCAGTCACTTAACTGAATTTGATTAAAAGTATTAAAACTTTTTTTTTTCTTTTTCATATTTGTAGTCTACCATGGTTGGTCCATTTAAACAAGTACTTTCGATAGGTTTAGTGTTTATAATATATTCAAACGATATTCAGTCAACGTTGAAATAATAGTATATTGTGTATTAAGGGTGTGAAGCCACCATTTAATGCAAGGCGATTCGGCCAGAGTCGAAGTGACTTGAAGCGAATTGAGGGGTTCCGAAAGCGATTACAACTTAACATACTTTTGAAAAGAAAATAATGAAATATTTCCTATTTCACTGTCGTAAATATAAGACATACAAATTATACCATAATGTAATTTCCGATTAAACTAAAAAACAATGATGTGTTTTCTTAGTTGAGGTTACTTTCCGATAGTTTTATAAATAAATATAAATATAACAAATGAAATGATAGTTTATTAAATAAAGCAAATAATAACTGTTAATTTTTCGATAACTATACTTTAAATTCTGTTCAGATACAAAATTTTAAGCTGTTTGTTTAATAATTCCCTGAGATACCGCGAGTTCAAATAAAGAAAAAGCTATTAATTCTGACCTCATAAAATTTGACATAACTCTCGTGGCAAAATGGAGACGGTCCTAAAGATACCGATTCAGGACCGTTTACTTTGTTTTTTATGCCCTAGGGCGTGAAATCTGAGTTTACGTCGGCTCTCCGGGGCAAGAAAGTAGCTTTTTATGCGCAGGTCGGACAAAAAGTTGATTAAGGTAAAAAATTAATTATACCTGCATTGCTTTGTGATTCTAAATATTTAACACTTGACTCAACATAGAAATAAAGTTGATCTTAAGCTTTATTGCAAAATATTTTACGGTTGGCTCAACGCTGAAATAAAGTTTTGTTCTCGATAAGAATCTCGTAAAGTTTATTTACAGTCAATTTTATATGAAATAAAATTGTGTTATTAAATCAGTTCCAGCAATGAATATTCAATAAACTGTAATTCATAATCAATCAACCAAAAAAGGACAGTTTAATCGCTTTTGTTTCAAAGGAAATATTAACTTTGCAAATTAACAAAAAGCTATATAATTGACATTCAATTTAAGAAATAAAACGAAATCTATATTGACGTAAGTGACCTTCTTTCAAGTATAATCCTCTATTGGCCTTATTGACTCTTCATGGAGCTAGAACCTAAATTGAACCTTCCCGAACAAAGTAATTATAGTCCTGGAATTAATTTGATTAGAGAAGACAATGAAAAGGGTTAATCCATTAGTGACCAACCACTTAAAGCTAAATTCATATTTACGTTGTATACAAAACGATATTATATCAATAAATTAGATCTTGGGTTCTATCTTCGTCATTAACAAAGTAAATCTTTACATTCTCAGTTACCATTGTATCACGGCTCATTTGTAGCTCATCTTAAATCCGACGACCGGCGATATTATTATCTGCGTAACGTTCGATTGCAGTTACGGTTAATAATTAATGTAATTCAATATCAATTATAAACTTTAATTATCGGCTTCATTAGCATTTAATCGACATTTAAGCTGCAATATTTATACAAAAATAAAATTACGATCGGGCTACATTAATCACGAATTGCATTCGACACGTGTCAATATATTTTATTATTGCTATGAAAAGGTATATGCTCATGAAACCGTCGATTTAACTATTCTCATGAACGATAATACCTTTTCATCCCACGGAATAAAATTATAAATAAAACAATGCCCAACGAAAATGTCGCCGAACTATAAATGGACCTTGGATATTCCTCTGTCTGCCTCAAACTAGAAACTATTTACTCGTGGGACGATATTAAAGGGGGTTTATATGAAAGCGGATAAGTCAGGGCGATATATGGCGTAGCGAAACAGTAAGACGTTGTTGAGACCAAAAGCGATGGCGACAAGGTCTAGCGGGATTCGCAAGCCGACGACACGGGAAATGCGATTGAAAAAAGTTGTAACTTCAGGGCTAACGTCAAAAGTCGTTATCAATTTCATCCAAAATGTTTGATTAATTAGAAATATAAACCCGTACAGATTTATTAATCGCAAAACTGAAGTAAGACAATTGAATTATTGTTTTATCAGTTTTTATAATTTTAGCTTTCTGTTGTATTCTAGTTATAAATAAGTATATTGTGTTTACGATTTTCAATATAAATAATAAATTTGTGAACCGTACTATTTGTAAAAATTAACAACGTGCAGTATGCAGTATTAAATTTAAAGTGTAAACTTTGTAAATTCGTTAATTACCAAAATTAGTGATTTCACTCACAGCGACAAAATTGATCAGCAGCTTTAAAGATATTTCTTCTGATAAGAAAAGGAGTCTGGAAAACTGCTTTAGAGAAAATGTTAATAGCCTTATAAAACGCTTGCTCGTTTTAAAGTAGTTTAAATTCTTGTAAATAAGAACGTTCTTTTGAACTAACGACAGACGTAATAGGTACTAAATTTGACGATGAGGCGTAGCTTTATTATCGTTTAGTCATGAAAGTTTGTATTGAGAGACTGATAAGGGAAGCTCGCATAAAATCCTAGCAGATACGGATAATCGTGTAAGTGAATCTTTATACGTCACTGTATAGACGTATATATATATATATATATTAACACTTATTACATTTACATTTTAGACACTGAATTTTAGAGTAGTTCAAGTAAATCACAAATACATGCATATTTTATTTTAACAAATACTGTTTCAATAATTTTTTTTTTAATACAACTTAAGTTAACTTTTTAAACTAAAAACAACTTGTATAAATTGAAATCTGTAAGAACAATATCCAAGTAAGAAACTATTTAGCATATTAGATTCATATTAATAAATTCTACATTATCACAGAATTTAGTAATAATTCAAAATGAACTAATATTCCAAGATATTTCGTTATAATATTGCTTCTTTTTTTTATTTTTAAATCAATCTAGAACATATTCCGATTTTTTTTATTTTAATCTCTACGTTATATTAACTTTCATCAGATTGGACTCTTGTTTAATCAATAATAAACTGTAAACAACTTCCATCGAGATATTAATTTCGATAAAAGTTTTGAAAATCCAGCATTGATGGCCAGCAGATTCACATACCATACTAACTGAAATAAAAAAGAAAAACATTACATTTTACAGGATACGAATGGGTCGGTTGGAGGAACAATACACCTAACATGATCGGAAAACCTGTTGAAATCACCTTCGAATTCGACAATGTACGAAATTTCTCAGCAATGCATCTACACACCAATAATTTTTTTAGCAGGGAAGTTCAGGTAAGAAACTACTTTTATTATAATACAAGTTTATTATTTAGATTAATAAGTTACATCTTTAATAAATTAATTATATATTTTAGACATTATTATGTAATAAAATGTAAATAGAAATATCTTCTGAGATCTTTGTAATTTGTATATTTAGATAAAAATTACACATTAAATAAAAAATAAAAAAATGTTATCAAAAGCAGAACGCGATTATAACGAAATGTGTAATATAATGGTGACCTAATCAGTTTTCGTTTCTAATTACATTTTATAATTAATTAATTTATCTACACGAGGCATAAAGAAGGGTAAAATATGGATGGGTTGAAGTAGTTGTGAAAAAATGTGAGTCTCGCTACGGTTCCGTCATATTCCGAGACCGAGCAGTCTGCCAATTCCCAAAGTATGATGTAACTTTTATGAAGTTGGAACTGTCTTCTTGTTGCAGGTTTTCTCCCACGCCAAAGTTTACTTTAGTCTCGGAGACAACCAATTTAATGGCGAACCGGTCCATTATACGTACATGCCAGACGTGGTATTGGAACAGGCACGTAACGTTACCATCAAGCTGCACTCACGTGCTGGACGCTTCCTGAAGCTGCAGCTATACTTTGCTTCTCGTTGGATTATGCTCAGCGAGGTCACCTTCGAATCGGGTAAGTAAATTGGATGAAGCGCTTCGGGTATTTCGGCCGAACTTTGAGAGTCCGGACAACTGGGTAACTAGTAGCGTTGTAGTGATTTCCGGCTAGTTTCGATAGTAAACCAAACTTTGCTTCGAATAACTCAAGCTCTGCATTAAAGTATCAATTACATTATTTCACAGAATGATGATTATCGAAATACACTAAATAACGTCTGTTTAACCAACTAACAAATCTTCGAACGTGATGTTTGCATGACCAACAATTATTTCAAAACAAATTTTTTGTTCCAATTATAACTACTATAGAAGGAACATATAGATATTTAACTGTACAATTTATAGTCCTCTGATCGTTATAAAATTTTACTTATTTAGCAATAGCAATAAATTACCAAATGTAAATATTATTCTACATTTCTATATTTTAGTTTAATTCCGACCTTACTTTAATTAAACATTGATATAATGCAACGAAAAAAATATGACCTATAGAATACGAAATCATCGCATACGTACAATCTCCACAGTTCCTTTCAGTTCGGATCTAAATTTTATTTTGCAAGATTTACAACACATTTTTTCACATTTATAAACCAAATAAAAAATCCATTATCATAAAACATCGCCGACGTAAAAAAAAAAAAAGAATTTTCCAATATTTTTGTTTTAAATGCAGATAAATATTGCGGGTGCTTTTGTAATCGTAAAACGTCTTATTAGGTGTGTTACTATAGCGTTAATAGACATTTTGTGAAGGAAATGGTAAAACTTATAGTGCAATTTCCTGTGCCTTTTCCAAACATTTGTTGGCTCCGGCGCAGAAAAAAGCGAGCAAGAAGTCGGGTAAAACGAAGAGCCAATTCCTCGGTATCCGGAAAAGCCGAGTCGTAAACGTAATCGTAAATTTGGCACCGACAGCTAAACTTAGTGGCTGCGGGATTCATTGGCGAGAGAGTCTTGCTTAAGAGAAACAACTCACGAAAAGACGATTGCTGACTGCCAAAAGAGAGAAAGCCATTAATCATTCGCGAGCTTTAGCCAAGCTTTGTTACACTTGCTCGGTGACTTAAGCTACCTGATACGGGACGGTTAGCACTTATATAGTTTCGTGAGTTGTTGGGTCAATGCTCAACTGAGTCGTTGAACCATGTTATTGATAGTAAAACTTTTCACAGTTTCGAGATGATCGACAAATATTAAAGACCGAACTGTATTTAACTTAATTTATTGGCTTTTTGATGATGCGCTTTACTGAAAGCAAAGATTGTAAACGTTAGTTATGATAGATTTTACTTTATATCGTGATATTTTATGTCAGTGAAAAGTTCAAGATAGCGCAAGTCAAGTTATCGTTGATATTAATTTTTACGTGAAAAATATATCTTTCAAAATGAACGATCATCAAAAACAATTCATCGTTCGTACTGTAGGTTTTTAATTTATTAAAAAGTGTGTTTCGAGGAGCATCGAGTTTTTATCAGTTTTTGCAACAATTCCTTCGTGACTTTAACTTTAGTTTATTAAACTTTTTAAATGTCTTACAGTTTTAATGCAGGTATAATGAATGATAGCATTATTATGCCTTTTATAAAAGAATCTTATGTGTACAAACTTTTAAATACGTATCCTTTATTTATTAAATTTAACCACATAAACTCTGTTCATGTACATATTTTATTAAAGCATAAATTGAAAATAAATTTCTTCGGAAAATTTCACTTGTATATCACGTACACTATGCATTACTTCACGCAATTTCTTTTGAAGTGATGCATAAAAAAAACTTTATTTTTATTGCTCGTTTTAATTTACAAATACGTAAATGGATGTTTTCTTTTTGTGACTATATAATGTTTAGATTCCGTGCCTATAGATTGTCAAATAAACATGATTTTTAGTATAAGGTAAAAGTCAAATAATCTTTTTTACCTTTTGGCTTTTCGCGATAGTGAAAAGTATACAAATTTGAGTCTCTGTATAGTAAGTAAAAGTATATGATTCGATTCAACAAGGTTATTATTTTTGAAGAATGAATAAATTTAAAATAACATTATTCTTATGTAAACAATTTGACCTTGATATTTCAGTAGCTCCACATTGTGAAGGATAGTTAGGTGTAAATATATTTATTTTGAACAGAGACACGAGTAATCTGTATTCACTTTCATTTGTTTTCAATGTTGTCATTCATTTATTCTTTACAATGCAGATCTAGCGTAGTTTTCTAAGTTAACCCAGAGTATCAAGAAACACAGTAGTGTCTCAAACGGAGATACTTTTTCCAGTATGCTTAAAGTAATAAATTAAGGAGATTCACTCGCACAAGTCTACTATTTAAGGTTCCAAATTACAACTGTATATACTAAGTACACAATATTTCTAACGATTAATGTTCATTTTAAATTTCCAAATAGAAACGTATTGTCAAGATTAAATGTTCATTATTATATAAAAGTGTCTATTTTAAATATAAATTTTTGGTATGTATTTATTTTCCAAATATATATTGTAGAATTTTTATAACATTCCAACTTTAATATGTTAAGTGAATTTTCTCGAATACTTATATACTTTGTAAATAAAATTAATTTTTTACGTTATATTGAACTAATAACTCTAGGACTAATAACAATTCGACGTGATATCACAATTAAACAAAAATCCACATTTAAAATAAACACGTATGCTTGAAGAAAATATTTCTCGTATTTTATTAAACAATTCAATTGTCTTATATCGATAATATTTTGAGGACAAAGTGATATCACGTTAATATAAAGCGTTGGCCGTAATTAAAGTATTATTTTCCACAGAAGAAACGTGTCTCGGCATCTTATTCACCTTTTTAATCTTTCAGTGATTTCAGAAGTAAATAATACCGAGGAAGAAGACAGTAAAAACAAAAGCACACCCGCAATATCAACCGACAGTTCGTATCAAAGCAACGAAGGTCCTCTGCAGAGGGATGAAGTGAAAGCGACGTTTAATAAAGCGGACAGCAGTGACAAAGCTTGTAAGTAATAAATAAATGAACGCTCAATAAATAATTTCGGGATTGTTTGCAGACGAATAAAAAGCCGTCTCGAATGGCCAATCGGGCGCGCTCGATTGACCGAACGTTCAGATTAATATTCATGTTACGGATAGGCACGGCGGCGGGTCTCGCAATTTATATAAATTGTAATAAGATCCGTGGGCTCGTTCAGTTTGAATTTAAATATGTAAAGCAGTGTGTTTAAAAGGTTCGCGGTGGAAAAAGTGCGCGCGGCAATTCGCAAAGCGCCGCGCGCTCGATTTATTATTTATTCATGCAATTCTGGAATAAAATTTCGAAATAATCGCGTAACATCAGTAATTACATCGAAAGCAATTGATGCGCGGAAGAGTTCGCGAGCACTCGTAGCGCTTTTTGACGTACCTGCCATACCAGACGATGCGGAAAACGGGAAGTGAAACTTTATGAAATGCTTAGAGAGTGGAAGGTATATTTACTCTTCAAGTTTTAGACTTCGCTCGGTTGTTGCAAGGAAGTTCGAGAAGGAGAACCGGGAGGGTGGGATTTCTTGTCAAAAGACTGATTCTGTTTTCGGGATAGTCAAAATTTCCGCGTTATACGTCAACCGAATTTGTTACGCTATTTCTTTCGCTTTGTTTCTCGCGCTTTCGTTTGCTGAGCGGCGTGTCATAAATTTTCGTGGGAGACATTGACAAACGTTTAATGCTTTTCTTTTTATTATCTTGTAAAATGTTAAGTGAATTGATCCAATTAATTACAGTTGCTTATCGGGTAAATACGTATGTAAGATATTATAAATTAAAAACCAGTCATATCAAGTTTTAGTTAACTGAATTCCAATTTGTGTCAAAACTTTTCAAGTTATTATATTTTGAGAAACTTCTTCATGAATATGGGAACTTTAATTGTAAGTTGTTATGTTTTAATAGACCGTTTTATAAAATCCAGTAAAGTATATATCAGTTAATCTTTGAGAAGAATTATAGTTATAAAACACTTTATACAAAATTTATTTAGAAAATGTCAATTTGTGCAAATTATGTTTACAATTATTAATATTTCGTTTCATGAACACAGTATTATTATTTTTCAATAACAATTTCATTTACATTTTTCAAATTTTTTTAAAATGACAAATTTTGTTATTCTGCAAGTATGGTACCAAATTAATCAACTTTATATTAAAAATTTGTATTTTTTTCTCCGAATGTAAAAAGTTCGTACCACGCACGAATCTGTCAGGGCGCTAAAGGGTTAATTTCAGCCTGATTGTGTCATTTGATAAACGTCATGAGCTATCGAAACGCGAAATTTATTCTAACTTGTTTATTTGTTTCCGAATCATGGAATCGAATGCCAAATGATGCTACTAGCCTGCGTGACTGACATAATTATTATTATCGCTTTATCTAATTATATGTAACGCGTCCTATGCATGATAGTTTTGCATGTAATCGTATCGGGACAATAACTCGCGAAAGTGCAAATCAACCTAATTAGTTACATATTCATTTGCCATTAACGCTCTCCGCGAATGTTAATTAATAGTTTCAGATAAGAACAAGGAGTCGGAGTCCAAGCAGCTAATTGGCTTTGTTATTGGCATACTGACGACCATCATTGTCATGCTACTCGCAGCTATTACATTTATCTTCTACAGGAACAGGAGACTCAAGGCTGCCCTGCCAACAACATTTTACGGACAACAAGGAGTTCTTAAGGTTGACGAATTATCTTTCAACATTTAAAACTGTTCGACTTTTAAGCAAGTAAACAATAAATATGTATTTCTCTTATATCGCAATAAGCTAAATCTTTCAACAAATTCGATAAAATTAAGCAAGTAAAATTTTATTATAAAAAAATTTGAAATATTGAAGATTAAGTTCGGAAATAAATATCAATGAATTTCATTGGTAACTTTAAAATTACAATGATCTTTTAATAGTAAATTAATTATTAATGTTTACAAGAAAAATTATTTTAACGTAAAATTTCCACGATAAGGCTTAAAATGTTAAAATAAATTCTCTCACAATGAACATTGTTATCTGTTATAATTTTTAAGAGTATATCTTATGATGAAAGCAACAATTTATTTATATCTTTTAAGACAAAACATAAAAGCATTATATAGTAGAAATTCTTTTTAAAACTTTCTAGATATAACATTCGTAATGTAATGATCGTAATTTTCAGCTTCTATGCGACAGTATTGATTTTTGTATACAAATCGAAATATTTTTCGCAAAATTCTTGCAAACATTTTACCAAGCTATTTCAATAATATTATTATAACATAAAACTTTCTCTCATTAACGTTTCCTTTTTTTTTGTTCCTACGTCGGTAATACAGAAATTTAGCAGCAACGTGCGAATTTTATAAAAGCGTTGTCAGTGGTACGATCATCGATTGGTAATAGCGGTTAGCAGTTTTACGCGATAAATAGCGAAGGGATTGAAAATGAATTCAAAATGCATGTTTCAAATATGCTTATGTAAACATTTTCGTAAAATATCGCAAGTGGAATTAATTTTGGAATGTTTAAATAATACATTCCGATTGATTAATAATTTGATTTTGAGGTAAGCCCATTAAGCTGAAATACAAAACACAAATTTTAATGTTTTACATTCAAGTATATTTCAAACTCGCAATATTCGCGTCTAATTAAAACATACTGCTTTGTCAAATTTTCGAGCACATCAAGTAGAATTATTGATTAAATTTATTTTAATTCAATCACTTTTTAATTTAAAACTTCAGCTGGCGTGTTTTTTCGCGTTTCCATTAATTTCAAATTTACAAAAAAACTATTTTTTCTTTATTTTTTTTTTTATTATTTTGTTTTGTATTAAATTCGAAATTTATGAGGAAAACGACACACCTCGAATATAATATATATATATATATATATTTTTTTTTTTTGATAGCGCTATATATCGGTCTGAATGAATAACTAAAACAATGTTGCCGGTGCCCGGAGGATATCTTATGTGTCGATGTTAGGATATCCATATGAACAAAAAATCCATCTCTCAAAACAACGATGTACGTAACAAGCTGCCTACTTCTGAAATAATTTCCTCGGTGGAAAAATGTTGTTTTTCGTGAACCGCGTATCGTTATATTTTATGAATTATTTATGCCACATTTCGGTCTTCATTCGCTATCGGCAGTTTTTGCGGAAACTTTGATGGCGCACATAATCATATGCCTTTTCGTTTGCATAATTATTCGACGTGAAACGGTGTGCACATGCAAGGCAACGAAGCGGCAGACTGAAACATTAATGTCGAACAGCATCGATAAATTAAATCCATCAACGTGCCACTTCACTCTCTATCGAACATTTATTTATTTATCGGCTATGAAACGTGGACCGTGCAGAAGTATAAAACGAAACGGCAACAAAATTCTAACATCTGCGCGTCTGATTGCTTGCTGATTCTCATCAGTTTAACTTTGGATCAAGGCACGCGCCAGTGTGTATATATATATAATATAATACAAATCAAATTGTTTCTTTACAACACCATTAAAAAATGTGAAATCTCCACAAAACCTCATACAGGTAAAGAAAAAACGAAACAAGGTTTTTTCTCATAGCAACATAAATAATGCAGAACTTTGCTAATTACTTATCAAAGTTTTCTATGTTTCTAGAAAAATTGTATAAGTAACCATTGCCCAAAAAAAAAGTCTGATATTTTTGTTCGTTTCGTTATATTTGTTAAAGTATATATTCGTTAGTTAAAGTTAAAGTGTGGACTCAGTTTAATTCACGAGTGAGTACAATAATTACACAATATATTAAACAAAATTTTCTTGAAAAAGTCTTGCCTCGTCCTTTTTTTACCTCTATGAGGTTTCGTAGAGATTTTCCCTACTCTGATTCTGATTCGTGAGTCGCCGCGGCACAGGAGTAAACCGCGATAACCATATCCTAATACCGCAGCACACAGATTACTTATTTAACTGGTACTAAATAGTTTATAGAAATGATTTCGGTTATAATTATTTATTAAACTTTGCATTAATTATATTTTTCATTTATTAACCTTAATTTGAGAAAATAAAAACGTATTAATTCACATGTAAAATTCATAGATTATTATTAATCATTTGTAAATTTATCTGACTCAATTGTTAGAGCTGAATGAATCAAATATATTATATATATAAAATATAACTTTACTCGAAATATTTTACTACTTTTGTGCTAATCTGGGTTCGAATTAATTTTTACTAGATCACATATGACTTGTTCTAACAGTTTCAGGATACGTGACGATTACTAGAGCTTTCTAATAAATATTGTTTAAATTTTATTAATTATTATTACATCTTTTTTCTCCGTGTATATACATATAAAAAGTGATAAAATTATAAGTTATGTACACGGAGAAAAATCTTGTATTACTATTTGCAACGTTTATTATGAAAGCTATGACAAAACTGGCTACATTTCTATATTTGATATAAAAGTTGTGAATTTAGCACATAGAAACGTGAATAATGAAATAAAAAGTTTAAACATTACAACGTATTT
>JABFPN010005229.1:0-13551 GCA_022817305.1 Leptoteleia sp. ZL-2020 | reverse complement strand
AATAATATTCTCCCAATGCCATAGGATGGACGTACGTTGGCCGATTTTTAAAGTTTGTCGTTTCAACAATTATAAATAAAAAGACACTGATTCCGTGAATATAGCACTGACATTTCACCTTAAGGTGATGTATCAAGTCTGTTGGCACGGAGTTAGTGTTTTTTATAGTCAACATTTAATTAATTTATATTTTATGACCTACGAACCAGAGTGCTATTCTATGGACACAGGAGTATAATTTGATTCACAAAAATATAGGTATTGTTGAATATTCTAAACGTATTTTGGAAAGTGCTGCTACGTTTAGAAAATTCAACAATACCTATATTTTTGTATATCAAATTATATTCCCGTGTCCATAGAATAGCGCTCTGGTCCGCAGATCATAAAATATAAATTAATTAAATTTTGATTACAAAAGACACTAACTCCGTGATAGCAGACTTGATACATGACCTTAAATTATGATTATAAAAGGCACTAACTCCGTGACAGCAGACCTTGAACATCACCTTAATAAAAACGCAGCTTTATATGCTCTTCCATCTGTAGTTTGATTTTAAATTCATTGTGTTGAAAGTTATTTATCTAACCTGTAAATTCATTGCGATAATAAAATACAATTTTACACCATACGTTGTTCATCATTGAACTGATGGTAATAGAGAAAGAATCTATATTTAAATTTTGACAAGATGTTTAACAAACCTTTTAAAGTTAAATCAAACAATCAATTAAAAGGAACTGAGAGGTCAGTACTATTTTCGACATTCGTTGCTTTTGACATTGTTTGAATCGAACGTAATTGCACCTAAAGTCAATAATTGAGACTACTTGTATATTCTTATTAATTAAGGAATGATTTTAGACGAGACTTTTTGTAATTGGTTAACGTTGAGCATTTTGTTTTCATTTTGTACTTTTAATACATTAAGAAAAAATGTACTATTAAGAAATACCCAACGTAACTCAACAGCTAAACAAGTTTAGAATTTTTTAAATTAGTATTTGCGAATTGCAACTTTTTTCAGAAAGCTATCTTTTGAAAATAGTTTTGTCAAATATTTAAATGTAAGGTTCAGTTCTATTTATAGATTATTTATATTTATGTTATATTCATTTTGAGTTCATCAACGAGTGACATTTCACCTTAATTATGCACGAAATTAATTTTATATTTGTTTACAATTTCCCAATGAATAATTTAATTATCTCATTATAGGAAAAAACTGTGCGAAGAAGTAATTAAAGCTTTTCCATCTCTGAAAGAAGAAGTGCAAAATCTGTTGCGCAAAAAGGATGTAGTAAGTGTGATGAAAGTTGTGACCCATTCAGGGCAAGTAGTTTGGATATATTGTTCAGGAAAAACACCTATATTTTTCCATATTGATATGCCCATTCTTAAACTTTATCCCACTATTTTTGTACTTTGGCAATATCCAGACTTAATAAGTAGTTTTACAATGCACCAATCAATTATTTCAAATATATCAAATGGTGCTGACTTGATGTTACCCGGTGTTATATTAGATGGTCCACCTGGCATACATTCTTATGGAAAACATCCCAAAGGCACAGTTGTTTCTGTAAATACTAAGGATAATAAGGTATAAAGATGAAATTTTATTTTAAAATAATTAATAAAATTTGAAAATGAAGAATTAAGAGTAATTTTTTATTTATATTAAGGCACCGGTTGCTGTTGGTTTGACTGCATTATCTAGTGAAGATATGTACATGTCAGGGGGACGTGGAAAATGTGTAGAAATTCTTCATGTTATTGGAGATACCCTTTGTCAGTTAGATAACACAATGAAAAGACCACTAATAGAACATCCTACCACAGAATCTTTACAACTAGAAAATGACAATAGTACTCATAGTATGTCTGAAAATGCAACAGAAAAACCTGTTGATGAAATATTAGAAAACATAAACAAGTTGGATATTGAATGCAATGAAAGTACAAATGAAGAGGCAGTGAGTAAATTTTATAGCACTATAACATTAAAATGCTTTTAAATTAAAAATAAAAGAAAACTCATTAAGCACAATATAACAATTAAATAATGATTTTAATTAGTAATAATAAAGTAAAAAAAAAAAACAAGTTATATTAGTTAAATCTATTGCAATTAATATAGAAATAAAATAGAAAATAATGAATGGTAAAAAATAAATTATAATTATTTAATGTTGTTGTTACAGGTAACTGAAGAAACAATAGAAGAAGACATAGCAAAATTACCAGAAAAAAGTCCAGTTGAAGAAATGGATGAATTATTAGAGTACTGTTTTTTGAAAGCATGCAAAACCAGTATAAAACGTGGTAATTTGCCACTGCTAAGTTCTAATTTATTCAAAAACCATGTTTTAACAGCATGTCCTTCTAATCAGAGTTTAGATATTAAACATTCTAGTTACAAGAAATTATCTATATTTTTAAACAGTATGGAAGCTAAAGGTGTTATAAAAACAAGCACAGCAAAAGGCGTTCAGAGTATTATATCTATAAAGGTCATTTTCATGAGTAAATAATTTTTTGTTATATTTTTTTTATTTAGTTATTTTATATCTAATATTTTAATAACATTACAGACCGATCATGAGTTAATTAAAACTTTAAATGTGTTGGAAGATGCTACTACAGATCAAAACGAATTAGATGCGACTGTTATTACTGAGTGTTTCAAAGTGACAACTAATGTTCTTCCATTTGTTTCAAAATTAGGATATGAGTAAGAAAATATTATTATAAATATATCTGTTAAAATCGGATTATTTAAATAATTTAGAATATTAATTTTTTGATACATATCCTTGATAATTTACAGGAAAGGAGACATATTAAAAAGATCAGAAGTCAGACAAATTTTTCATGATTATGTGAAGAAAGAAGGTCTTCAAGAAGGAAGGTAAATTTTACAAAGAACTTATTAGCAACTTAAAGAATTACATTCGAGTGGTACAGAGCAAGCTTCTATTAATTATAAAAAAAAAAGGAAAAAAAACAGTAAATAATAAACATTGATATTTCAATTAAGATTTCTCCCTAATTACGTGGTAAATTATTCTTTGTTTAGTTTGATTTAAATCGTAAGATAATAGTATACATTTTAGAAAAAAATTTTTATATCCGTTCCTTCAATCTTTTTTATATCAATTTATAATGAAGTCCATAAGAGGCTATGTTAAACTCTATTTTTGACATTAATTTTTGAAAAATTCTGTCATTATTTTGAACGTCGAGTGAACCCCTTTAAATAATGTTAATAACTGCAAAATTTGATTATTCAATATTTGTTATAATTAATAACGAGTAATACAAATAATTAAGTTAAAATTATGTTCGCTCTAAAATTATTAAATCAATTTTTCAGTATATTTAAATTGAATGGTCCATTAGCTGGAATGTTTCAAACAAACGAAAGAATTATGCAAATGAAAATGGAAGACGGTTTTAATAAATTTCTTGGAAAAATGACATTAATGAGAGAAATAACGACAGGTGGTACGAAAGTTTTACAAACTGGAAAAATGGAACCAATCCAAATTACTATCGCTCATAGAAACAATGGAAAAAAAGTATATACTTGTATCAACTTATATTTTTATTAACAAATAATCAGATTCCTATATAACACAAGTTTCTATTGTTTTCTTTCTTTTAGGTAACGCTTGTTAATAATTTAGAAATGTATGCCATTAAATTAGATAAATTTAGTAAAGAATGTCAAGGTATTGGAGCAAGTTCAGCAGTAGTTGAGGTTCCTGGACAAAAGTCACAAAATGTTTTAGTGCAAGGGAATCAAGTTTTATATGTATACAAATTGCTAACAGGTAATTAATAAATACCTATATATTTATATATAATTTCAGATTGTAATTTATTTAATAAATATTTTAATAATTGTATTCATTTTCAGAAAAATACCGCATTAATAAAAACTATATTAGAGGATTAGAGCATGCTCCTAAAAAACGTAAAGGACCATCTAAGGACGGATCCTGATTTATGAAGATTAGTTAATTGTTTTTAATAAAAAATTGATTTCGTTGTACAATTATTAATAAAAAAAAGTTATAATATTTATTTGTATTAATCATGTTTTTAAGGCATGCGGAGTTAGTGTCTTTTGTTATTTGTTTCAAATTTTAATTAATTTATCTTTTATGATATACGGACCAGAGCGGCATTCTGTGGATACGGGAGTACACTTTGATTCGCAAAAATATATGCACTGATGAATAGTTTCGAAGAATAGTGATTTCTACTGCTTCATTTCGCGAATCAAAATGTGTTCCTAGGATGACGTTTTGGTCTGTATATTATAAAATATTAAATAATTAAATTTTGATTATAAAAGACACTAAGTCCGTGACAACAAGCCTTAAACATCACTGTAATTAGAGATATTCCATAAATGTATTTCAATTTATCTCAAGTTTTTTTTTATTTCTAGGAATTTAAAAAAAAGTATTTTAAGTTAAAGATATAGTACTTTTATGTATATGCTATGAAATAGTATAACAATTATTACAATTGTGTTAGCGCCAACTATATAAGTTATGCAAATTAAACAAGTTTTAATATATTTTATATAAATTGTTTTTATTTTTGTTAATGTATATGTTTTCCAATTAAATATTTTATCTAAAAAGTAGTAAAGGAACTAAGAAATGAAGCTCGTTGTTTATAATTAGGATTTGTATCAGACTGTGGAATTTTCAGCATCATTAAACTTTTCAATAAAAATCTAAAATGATTCTAAAAGTTTTAAAACAGTTGTGAGTTGCATCTAAATTAATATCGTTTGTTTGTAATGTAAAAATGACCTACAAATGTTTTGTTTTCTACCGAGAGTCTAAATTATTTGCGTAGCTGTGCTAAATATTTAATCAAAGACTATTGATCTGACAAACATTCCTTTAACTTTTAAATTTGACGCACTCCGCCATGGTCAAATTTACTAAATTTTCAATATTAATACTATATTGATTGTATGCATAATCATTTTGAAAATGTTTAGCGCAATTAAAATTGAGTATTGGACCTTTCGAAAATATACATGTGGTACGGTTGTAGTAACTCCCGGGATTTTCCAGGGAAAAGACACAGATTTTAACGGGGAGGCTGTCCATTTGCGCAGCAGCTTTACGCAGACGAATTTTGTATGTATTGGTTGGTTCAACGACCACCGCCCTATTCTCGGCCCAACCCCGCAATACGCACACCAATTCAGCTTACACTTGTAGTGATTCCTGATCCTAAGGGAGCACAGAAGAAAGTCCTGCGCAAATCACGCCACAAGATCATTCTTTGATACTAATTTTTTGCACTAGATTATCCAAATTAATTTAAGCCAATATAATTATATAAACAATCATATTTTAAATTTAAAAATGTAAAAATTACAATAGATTTATAATTATTATCAATTCTTATTAAATATGATATAATACGAATAAACAAAGTCAATTATTTATTGATATAAGATTATTTTTATTTATAATTAACAAAGTTATGGATTTTTTACTTTTATGAGTTAAAATCAATGTTGAATACTTACATAGAACGTAATTTTATTTTGATTGAAAATATTTATATTTTATATTCGCAAACAATTTTACTTATTTAATAATTGAACAAGACGCTACATTTTTGTGTAAAAACTAATTAACTTGTATAGGAATAAATTTTACATGGGATAAGAAACTTTCATTATTTTGAAAACAATTCGAAATTATTGCTAAAAAATTATTGTATAAGACGTTTTTCAATATTTTGTGTATTGTTGGACTGTGTTATTTTATATCAAATGATGACAAAAAATTGTTTACGTAGATATATTAACAACAGTTTTATTGTAAATTTATAAGAGAAATGGCATTACTTGAGAATATTTTTGCAAAGTTAAAACATTTATTCAACATTAATGTGAAGACTTTTTTCTTAATTTTACAAACTTAACTAGAATGTAGAGGTTTTTAAATAAAATTGAATATAAAATTTTGAAGCACTTATAAACAGATTTAACTTTCTCAACGTTAAAGTACAAAAATATTGCAACAGAAACTTGAAACTTTTCAATTTGAACATAAGTTATTAAAATAATAAATTCTGTCCTATAATTATTATTAATATTATGTAAAATTTATTATTCCAATGATCAATGTAAACAAGTGTCTTGTAAATAAGTCACTCAATCTCAACTGTAAAAGCGCATAATATTTATATAACATTTTATCAATATTAGATTATTTAAACGCGCCCTCCGGGCATTTTGCCTCTGTACTTATTTCCGGAAATAACAACTTCATCGTGAACTTGAATATGAAAATTTAGGTGAATATCGATAGAATCAATTTCCTCTTCGTAGAATGATAGATGAGTACAATATTTTATACATGTATCTTGTAATTGTTTAATATTTAATTATCGGCTGGATCATCACTGCGTCTCTGTTTTACTGTGGCACTTCAACATGATGTCACTATTTCACGTCATTATGACCTATAATAACCATAATAAATTTCAGACATTAAAATATTTCTTTTGTTATTCAATGCATTCTTAGTATGTACCAAAAGTATTTTTTGTTATAGTACACGATGCACTTCGAGAAATTTTCGGTTTCATCTTTCAGTCTGACACTGATAGAGGTTTCTAAACATTTACATAACAATTCTAAAAGCAAACTGATTAAAAATTAATGACTTAAGGTGATGCTGTAAGCCTGCTGCCACGGAGTTAGTGTTTTTGTAAATATTATTTTAAAAATGTTGATTTAATGCTTAACAAAAGTTTTAGCACATTCTTTAGGCATTGGAAAATTTAATTCAATTACAAAACCAGAATTTTTAACTCAGTTTTAAGCGAATTACTTGAACGCGTTTTTTTATCATCTCGAAAACGCGTTCAAGAAATTTGCTTAAAATTGATGACAAACTTTCAGTTACTTCAAAGTTAAATAATCTCTCAAATTGAGAAAATGTGCTAAAACTAAGTATTATAATATTTCAGTTGATTATTTAGTTCGCCTTCTGATTGGTTATGACGACTAAAGCTGTCGAAAAAATGTCTCTTTTGATAACAAATGGCGTATTCGGAAAAGATTTTCAGAAAATATTATTGATGTTTCATTTCTCTCTTTCAAGTTATCATTAAATGAAAAAGAAAAGAGACAAATTCTCACAAAATATTATAATGTCATTTTCCGAATACGCCAAAAATAATTAAGGTAAAACTGCAATGCTACAGTCACGGAGTTAGAGTATTTTTATTATTTTACGAATTAAGGGATATTTTTTTAGTAATTTTCTTTTATTAAATAATTTCAATTGTGAATATAAAAGATACCAATTCCGTAACAGCAGAATTTGGATAAAACTTTAATATTACGGTACAAAACAATTGGCGTATTCGAGCTTGAACGATTTTTTAAATTAATAAAGGATAGACAATTGTGCTCGGGTAAATGCGTTCCTTTTTCTATAAAGGAAACCTTTTCTATATAGAAAACCTTTAATCTATATGGAAAATTATGTTTCTGAAAGCTGTGAATAGAATTTCTGAATAATTTTTCATATTATTCATTAATATTTGCATAAAAGTTCTGAAAATTTTTTTGTTTGGTAATATATTACTATTTATTCGTAAGTAATTGATGAATATTCATCAATGTTGTGCCTCTACCCTAATTACAGAATTATCCGATATTTTAGAGATATTGCAGTCGAATAAAGATGTCTCCTTGTCGAAGAGAATGCTGAAAATGCCGGAAAATGTTGAAAAACATTAAAAAACCGCTAAAATAGGGAATTTTTTGCATTCTATTTCACAGGGAAGATTGCCAAGGGTTTGGTAAAAAATTGACAATAATTTGGCGCCATTTTCAAATAATAAAGTATGCCTCCGCAACCTCACCAATAAACGTTGTAATTGATACCACTATTTTCCTCTCGGTATAACGGTTGCCCCAGGACCGAGCTCTCCGGGGAAAGTTTGCCTTATTCCAGAGATGCTGCGAGCTGTGCAGGGGCGGACCGCGAGCGGAAAAGGGGTAGCTGCGCGGAGAGTGAGAGATATCGGTCGGCAAACTCCGGCGAACATTCGCGCAGCTAGTTTCCTCTAGCCACGGGGTTAGGCGCGATCGGTCGCTTTTCGTCAGCTCCCTTCTTTCGCTATACTTTCATTTTCTTTCTTCGTTTTTTCATTTCGGTTCGATTTTTACCAGCAGACCTAACAAAATCGGTCGATCGTCGGATCCATATAGGATCGCCAAATTCGGCCCCCAGTTTCGATAGGGTGTTGCCTCTGATATCGCGCGCGGTGCGCCGGATGTGTGATTTCAATTAAATTTCATTAATCGCCGGGTATACCTTGCAGATTAGACGTATACGTAACTGGTTCGGTGAATCCGCTTCCGCGATTGGACGGCATCTCTTACTGCTGCGGAAAGCCCCGGACGAAGAAATATATATAAACAATATATAAATATCTACACGTACGAGTAATACATAGGTATAGTGAATCCACTTCTTTTATTTTGTGTTTATATTGAATGAACGTAAACAAGGAATGAGGTTACTTAACCAATTTTGTTTACGGTCAACTATGTTTTGTTTTCGACAATGATAATGTTTGTTTTCGATAATTATCCTTGTTTTTTTAAGATGTTTTCGGTTTTAAGTTAGTTTGGAATGATGTAGAGTTTATTTAAACATTAGAATCCTGTGTTTGGTGTAAATAAATTATATAATTATTTTAAAATATAACTAAAATATAAAAATATTATGCAGACTTGCATCTGTATGAAGTTATATATATATATATATGCGAGAAAGATATGGTGCTTATTTTATATGTGTAACATTGAGTACATTTCCTTCATCAGTTTTTAACGAAATTATTGTAGGACACCTGTTGTTCTAAAAAATAGCTAAGTTTGTCATGTTATTTTTGGTTCATTTGTAATTTAAAATAAATGGAGAAAAATAATTAACAAATTACTGTTTATGTTGTGAACGTGGACTTTACTTGAAAACATAAAAATATTTTTTTATATATTTTATAAAAGTCACGTATGAAATGTTCTAGCTCCTTCAAGAGCTGTCTCAGTCACAATGTAAATAGTAATTTGTTTAACGTATTTTTTGCTGCATATAGAGGATATAGTGATCAGATTATTGTTGTGAAATTAAAAATGAAATTTGTAAATAATTTTACTTTTTTAAATTTATTTTATTTAGTTATTTCATAATATTTAGTACAATTTTTTGTTTCACTGCATACTTAATGCAGCTAGAATAAGCAAGACATTAAAATATTATACATTTATTTGGTAATTTGTATCATACACGCATACAATTATGAAATGGCGAAGATTTAATTAAAAAATTGAAATAATTTATAAATATTTAAAGATAACATAATGCAAATTATATACAATTTTACTGGATTTTAATAAGAGGTCTGTGAAATTACAAACATTTTTGATTTAATGTTTAATTATTAAAAAAAAACTGTTTATTTTTAATATAAGAACAAAAATTACGTCACCTATTCATATCTAGTTAAGGAAAATAACACTGTATGTAATATGTAATAAAATTTAAAATAAAATATACAAAAATTGTAGCAGCTTTATTGCAGTACCCTATATAAATATGTAACTTTGTACATTTTATTTACATTTTTACTATATTTCACATATATTTCCTTAACTAAATATGAAAACTTAACATACTTTTTTTCTCTGTGTACCCATACAATGTATTCTAATTTATACTATTTTATTATACAAAATAACAATTTAACAATATTTTATCAAAATCATGATTATTTTCTAAAACGATAACTTTATTAAGCGAAGAATTCCACACATGTTTAATGTTGGAATTCCTCACACATATATTACATTTTTAATAATTAGAAAAAATTAATTAAAAAAGAAAATAGATAAATTGCAAATAAGTCCAATTCACTTCTGAACATTACACCAACTCAATTCTTTATCTGCAAAAATGTTTCATTTCTTTTTTATACTTCAAAGGTAATTTCATACATCCTTTTACTTTACTTTCACTCAGAAATTGAAATCAAATATTTAAATTAACCACGTTAATGCGCCAAAGGAAATTTCAATTTTAAATGTGAAAAAAAAAAAGAAGAATAAAAATTAGTTACAACTAACGATATCACATCGGAAAAGCCTTTTTCTCAAATAACACACTTTACACGAGACAGAGGGCAATAAAAGCACTTTGAAGCGCTTTTAATGCCCGATGCAACGAAACTATTTTAACGCCAATAACATTTTAATGGAGTGTTATTTTGTAAAGCACGTATCGCATGTTGCGTACGGCCGAGTTACTTTAAAATTATGATTTAACCGTACAAACGACCCTTTTTCACGTGACACAGCGCGACGCTTCGCTTTACAAAGACCATCAAAAGACGACTCAAAATAAAGCTCCGCTCAATTCCATCGATCAATAAAATCCTTATCAAAATGTCGCGTCTTAATCACGGGCGGAGGGAGGGGGGGCACTTTTCTTACGCAGAGATAAAAGATTAATAAAAATTACTGACATTGTTGGTAAACTGGTCATATACTTTCAGGAACTGAAAAATTACTATCTCAAGTTAGTAAAAAGTATCAACTTTCTAAGATTCATTTTCAACAAATTGATACGTTTTGCTAACTTACACTGATAGAAATATATGCATGGCACAAGTATACATATGCTTAACCTAAGTATATTATATGTTTAAAAAATTAACAGGTACATGTATACTCCTGAAAGGTATACATATACCTATAAGAAGCATACGAATACTTGAGCAAAGCATTTGAATTTATATCATAAGTATACACTACATTTACACTAAATATAATTAAACAGATATTCTTAAACATCTGTGCAATGCAAGCCATTTCTATCAGTGTAAGATAGTAATTTTTCATGTTTTGCCAATATATAACCAGTTTACTAAGAATGTCAGGAAATTTTATTAATCTTTTCTTTCCGTGTAACTAACATTCCCTCCCCCCCCCCACCCTAATTTTCAACGAATTTCAATCTTCCTTCCACCCCTCCCCCCACCATATTTTGCAATGTTCAATAATTCTCAACATAAATTATTCGACGGTCCGTGCAAAAAAAGCACCGCGGAGGAATGTTAAACGAGGGGAACGCGAAACGCGACGGCGGCTCAGAGCGTGGCGGTATTGACGTCGGTCCTTCGCGCGTCGGGGCGCAGCGTACGAAATTTGCGGCGCGAATGCGGCGGCCATTCGCGTTGCTGCGTGGCCAGTTCCAATCCGCTCCTGGTCAGCTGGTTGAAATCGATTATCGCGAGCCTCGGTTCCGCGCGACCGGGCGAATCCTCCGACGTCTTGGCGTCGTCGCCGAGCGTCCCGGGACTGCGAAACCTGTGGCTCGAGTCGCGCCCCGAACTTCGGGCACCAATTTTAAAGTCACTCCTGGTGGCAGCGGCGCCGGCCAAGTCCGCGTTCCGTTGCGTCGGGCTCATCGATCTCAGCCGAGGTACCGGGAAGGAGTCCTTTCCAATGTACCTGCAATTCCGGTCATTTTTCGTCCGTTTAATTGCGCTTTAATCATTGGTACACTGGGAGAAAAGATTAGAGGAAAATTACTAAGATTGTTGGTAAATTATTTTTGAAAAGGTCACATAAAAATTTCTATTTCGGTTTAGTAATTGTATTATTGCTACACTCACAAAACTGTCTATTTAAGGGTAATAGAATCTTCTTATGTTTAATAGATTTTCTATTTAATATTTTCAAAAATTCTTATTGTAAGAACAATTCTATTTATGATAAATAGATTCTATTTAATTTAAATAGAAATCCAACTGCATTTTTCTCAGTGTACAAAGAACGATTCGCGCTTCACAATGAAAAAAAATAATACGCTTATTATAAGAGGACAGTCTTCTTATGTTATGCTTAATTTAAAACTATTTATCATATTAACACGATTTCCTTTAAGCATATTCTTATACACTCACAGAAATGTTTATTTAAGAGTAATAGAATATTCTTATATTAAATAGAATTTACATTCATTATACGGACAAAGCGAAATTCTATTTATAATAAGAATAAATTATTCTTAGGAAACATATATTTATATAAAGAATTTTTTCCATTTATATTAAATGGATTTGTTTTAGGGAGTAGAATAAAATAGTTTTAGTTTAAGAATATTCAATGGATGATAACTGAATATTCTTATTTTTCATAGATTTTCTGTTAGTTTTAATAAGAATATAAGGAATTATGTTTATCAAAATATCAAGTGGAAAATCCACTTGTTATTAAAATAATCCGGTTAAAATAAGTGGACATTTTTTACTGTGTGTCTAGTAATAAAAATAATAGTAACGGTAAATAATAATATTGATCATAATAATAATAATAATAACAATAATGATAATAATAATATTAATAATATTAATAATAATAATAATGTGGAAAGATTAGGGTCGAAATTTTCTAATACTGTTTACTCATACGGTCTACTTTACAAGCATAATGTCATTAAGAGCGTACTCATGAATACTGGCATGGTGTATGGGTGCAGGTGTTCTGCTGACTCGAACGCGAGGTTTCCGGGGAATGCGATGCCGTTGCCTCGATTGTCTTCCTCGTTTGCTCGACGGCTGGTCGGGCAGGCCGACCGGAATTTGGCCCGTCAATTTGTAGTATTCTAAAAACACGCGAGCCATGTTTCGGCCCACGCGATAATCTGTTACAATTGCTAAGGAACATATTTACAAAAGTGGCACGCTATTAATCCGGAGGAACTAGTAGCAACTAGTCGTCTCTATCCATCTATCCCATATTTTGCGAAAGATCTCTTGCCCAATAAAGCGGCAATCCAACCAGCTTTTAAGTTAATCTTAAAAAAGTATTTTTACCCTACAAAATTGTTATCGTTAATAATAATGATAACAATAGTAACTTTACTTTAGTTGGGCCTTAAAATTATTTGTTTGTAACACATAACAAAGTTTTATCGTGTTAGAAATCTAGTTTACCATATTGTCTGCTATTTTGCCATAGGATTACTGTTCTGTTTGGAAAAAAGAAACTGGCTTGTTCTCATCCTAGGGTGAAAACCATTTTCTGTCTTCTAAACAGAACTAAAACAGGATACTCTCCCTCCACTTGTTAAAAAAAAATGATCTTTAATACAACTCTTTTTCTCAGCGTACCCCTAAGGAATCTCTATTCTATGATTTAAATTGCTTTGTAGCTCTGTACCTTCGGACGCAAGCTCGGTGAAATTAGCGAGACGGAAATAGTCGGAAGCGAGGCATAAAAATGATCGGGAAGAAGAGGACCGGACAAAAGGGAGAGTGAACGGGGCACGATAACGGCAGGTGGACGTTGACGTCTACTTTCGCACAGTTGACACCTCCGCGTAATCGCTCTAATCAGGTCGATTAGATCCGAAGACCCGCGTGGTGCGTCGAGGTTTCCGCCGTCGTGTTTAGACGAGCAAAGCCCTCGCCGACCG
>JABFPN010005228.1:0-13551 GCA_022817305.1 Leptoteleia sp. ZL-2020 | reverse complement strand
TATAAATTTTTAAAAACTAACTAAACTCACTTTTACAAATTTTTTAAAAAAATAACGAAACTAACTTTGCCGGGCCCCAGGAACGTAATTTTAGGAAGTGTCCTCAAAACTGCCATTGTTTCACAATGTGACTTTGGGGACAGTCCTCAAAACTACCAAATGTCCTTAAAACTGCCAGTAAACAAGTCAATAAAATGGCGATTTGGTCTCAAAACTGCCATTAGAATAATATATATATATATATATATATATATTCAACCCCTGCATTTACTTGTATAAACTTCACATTTTTTTTATTTACATATCTCTTTATTTTCATGATATTGAAATTGATTTTTTTTTCCAGTGCAACAACAACGCTAAATAGGAAGAATGGCAAACATCTACATAGCTGTTGGCATGGCTGAACTTGAACATTTTGGTGAGTCAAATATACACAATAAAAAAATGGCATAGAATCAACATTGCTAGACAATTTTCGTCATACGCTGTTAATCCTACATAGTAAACTAGCAAGAATTGTACTGTAAATACAGTAAACCGTACTCTGTCGTTAAAACAGTCATTTAATTTTGGTAAAATAAATACACCATGATCTTACATACTTGTTCCATGTTGAATCAATGCCATTTTGCCCTGAACCATACTTTTTCTCACATGTACTTTTGAATTATGCTGATATATTTAATAATTGTAATATTTTAATGGTAGTAATATATACTTTTGACGGGTTGTATTTGTCTGCCTGGCTATCATTGCATGGTAACATTATATGCATATGATGGTCAATATAGAAAATTTATAATAATTGCTGGACTGACTCCCTAGGCAATTCCTACACTTTTACCGCGCTGAAAAAAAAAAAAAAAAAATGAAATAGCGAGCAACAGCATTGCTCAACTTACTTTGATTGCCAACATAATATTAATTCAAAATATAGTAGAACACTATACTGTAGAAAATGACGATTTTTACTATCAAAAAGAAGATTAATTCTTTACAGATATAAATGCTATCTGAAAAAAATTATTTTTCTTTTTATTTAATTAAATCATAAAAAGAACTGAAACTTGGTGAACTAGTCGAATAGAACGAAGGAATGTTAAAATGTAGCCAATTTTTAAAACTAAACCATTTAAATGGAACCATTTTCCCTGGTTCTAATTTATTAGACCACTGATTCGAGAACAATTGGAACATATCTGTAGCTGCACGCGGGCAGCGCGGAGTTACTTTCATCGCGATGTAATTCCAATCGACATCAAAGAATTAGCTGCCGTAAAGCCATTATGCGCATGATTGACGCCATTACATCATTAACGTAACTCGCAGATCTTTGTATTCAATCGTGGGGAGTCATTAACGTTGCCATTTTTCACGCGTGGCTGAAAAAGAAAAAGCAAGAAAGAAAGAAATGCTCCATTATTGATGGCCCTCGATTGTGTCGATTCTCAAAAATAACACATCTCATTACGCTATTTCTTAATTGAATGCCATTTTTCTCCCACGATTCTCAAAATCGCATTTCCATTAAAGCACCGATCGAAATCGCTTTCGATTAATTTAAACACCGGCCGCTTTTATTCCCGGAGAAAAGTATGTGGGCCTCGATTTATATCTAAAGAGTATATTATATGCATTCATTTATTCGGAAATGTGCAGACTCACGGAGTGCAGAAATAATCTCCGACAGGAACATTCGCAGAATCGAATGTTTTGAATTAACGAAATTGCGTTATTAAAAGAAAATGGAAAAAAAAAACATTGATCATACAAGCAGAAAAATAAAGAGTTCATTTTAAATGTGACAGAAAAAAATTAGTTTTTTTTTGTTTCCTTTTTTTACTGTTTTTTTAACTGTATTTGAGCTATATGTCCGTCTTTTAATAAAATTTACCGTTCTTTAAAAATAAATACACTAGTTTTAAATCTTATATTTATAGATAAAACAGACATTATTCCTATTAAAAACATTAATTTTTATTAAAAGATGGACATGCAGCTGAAATACAGTTAAAAACAGTAATTTTTTATCTCATATTTTTCTCAGTGTACTTATAATAAAATATGAAATAAATGCTAAAATAAAGTACTTTTTTCTAATAAATTAATTGGAATCTTTCCAGATTTATTGGGATAAATGTTTTATTTTAGTATTTCCTTCATAATTTATCATAAGAATGTTCATAAATTGTCTTTATGGGTTCGAATCCAAATTTCTTATGGGAATATTAACTGTTTTATTTTTCTGCGTGTAATAGTAATAATAACAACGAAACTCTCGGGGATACATCTCAGTGCCTGCGCCCCGGCATCCTTCCCTTTTCGCGTGCAAAAATTACAATACCTAATGGAGGTAACTGTTCGCTAATGTAACCAATAAGCCGATCGATAATGTAACCAATAAGATTGATGGACCTCAATTTGCCCGCGATTAATAGAATTATGATGATGATTATTTTTCATTCGAATTGTCATCGTACTCATTTTTTTGGCCGCATGAATATTTATAGCCGTTACTTCCGCGAGTGGGACGATGTGACACGTTGTTTGTTTGGACTGTCGACGGTGGAGTGACGGCGCAGGAAATGTTTCAAAAATTACCAGCAAATCGGCTGGTTCGACGTTTACACAGACATTCGAGAAACCGAATGAAATTTAAGCCGTATTTTCAACCAACTCTCGAATTCCGTGCTCGAAATGTGGAAAGAAAAGGAGGGAAAGAAATAGAAAGAAAAACGATTTGTGCCTCGATGACTTTACGCTGTTGCGTTAGGATTCGAGTCTGACACATATTTTGGTTCGTCTGAATAGCGAGATATTGTGTTTTGATTTAAATGACGTAAATAATGTTTTCATAAGGAAATTGCTTGTTTTTACAAGTCCCCCGAACTCCTACGAAGGGAGGGGGGCGGACTGAAATATTCGAATTCGTTTTTGCAGTAAAAATTCCGTCGCTCTGGAATGTATGAAATTTGCAATGTCGAAATTCGCAAACTTGCATTCGCAATACTTTTTCGCATTCCATTTATTGTCTTTATTTACTCTGCTTTTCACTTTGTTCGAAAAAGAAAAAAAAAGGAATAATAATAAAACACCTTTTTTATCGCGCGCTCGCTCGCTGTTCGATATAGGAAATAAAAGAATTTTTATATTCATTCTTTCGTGATGGATGTCGGTACGAAAATATGCGAACCTGTAACATTTACTTCGTGGCTCAACTTTGATCATTACTATGATTTAACGATCGGTGTAATAAATAGCATGTGCGTATCTATTGAATATCACACGTGATGTATCGAACTGTTGCATTGCTCAGCCTAATGACGACATTTATTTTTCAACGGGAACAAAAATTTATTGTTATAAGTAGATTAAGTTTGAATTTTTTCTTGCCCGTAAGAATGTTGGAAATTTATATCCAGCCGATCACTTTCCAGAGTTATTTCCATTCGTGGCTGTATATTACGCAATACTTATCAAAAGACACGGTAGTACGTCGGACAAAGTACACAAAAAAAAAAAAAAAGAAAAAAAAAAGGACACCACTGTCAGTTGTTGGGTAATAACAAGTGCTGCTTTTCTTGTTTAATAATGTATTAAGTGATCGCTTAAATTGATCTTGCTATTTTAAAAGAGTTTGAAGAATTCAATGCAAAAACACACAAACGTTAAATTAAGTACAATATTATAAAAAATGCTTTCTTCTAGTATATTGTAAATCAATTAAGATTAAAAATTGTCGTCTCATTTGATGATATATATATGCTCTAATATATTTTATTTTTTATGTGTGTTGAAATATTTATAATTACTACATAATTATGTATAAATATGGACAACTGATCAGTACTCGCGGGGAAACATACAACTAGATGATAGATAGAGATTGGCTGGATATTCAGCTGGATCAATTAATCAGTATTCCAGCACTCCAGTAGGTGGCGCTGATGACAATTCGAATCAAAATTATGTACTTTTAATAACTGGACGACCTGGACCTTTTTTGGAGCTTTTTTTGTTAGTCTTTTAAAAAAACTGGAAATACGTAGGATCCAACGATTATCCAACCTCATATCCAGCCATTATCCAGCCCTGATCCAACCCATATCCAACCAATCTCCAGTTACACTGAGAAAAATAAAATAATAAGAGTTACTATACTTTCTGGCATTCTGAGACTCTATGCTCCAATGTTAAGAACTTTGCCAGACAGTCTGGTAAGCGGTGTCACTTTTTCAAGTACCAATTATCAGAACTGTGGTTCTTCTTGTCACATTTTCGAGCATTATTTTATACAGGAACACATAGAGTCCATGATTACTATATTATTTTTCTCAGTGTACCATATAGTTGTATCTTTCCACACAAGTAAACAATGAATAAGCGAAAAGCTATTGACAATACACGTGACATAAAATGTTTAATAAAAAAAACCCAACTGCATTGAAATTACTTAAAAAAAGGGTCAGACTTTGCACAACTGAAATAACACCATTGTGACTATTAGAAATGAAATAGAAATTGATGAAATTGTCCGTTGTTGTTCATAATTGAATTCAAACACATAGTAAACATTATTTGCCGTTCACGACCGTTAAATACAAATTCAAAATTGTTCTCGCAATCGGACAAATTTTATTCATGTATTCAAAATTAAAATTACACGAAACATAAAGACGACTGATATTTCAATCAGAAAAATGAATTTGAACTTTGTCGATGTAAGCTGAAATTACATTTGTACCCATAATGGCAATGGTGTGTCCCAAATGTTGAATTCCACGTAGAGGGCGTGGCGGGTCCTGAGCTGGTTGTTATTCCGAAATGACGAATCATAACGTATAAGTGTATGATAGCCGCGCGATTCGTAAACGTGTACATTACTTGGTTGTGATGGTACGTGCGTACTATAAGTTTGTTGATTCTTTGCCGAACGCATGCTCGTGGTAAGCGATACGGTCTCGTTCTTCCTTTCTTTCTTTCTTTCTTGCTTATTCCACCCCCCTCGCCCGTACCTTTGCCGTCTCCTCTTTATCTCTCGTACTGGCGAAGAGAACTAGTACTTACACGGTTTATTCAAATGAACTCGATGTATCTCCGAGCCTAACTGGATTCTCAAAATTAAAAAAAGAACGGTAGGTGTATGAGCAGCCGGTAAAGCAGATCAAGTACATAATTTTGACCCTTTTTCAAACTGCTGCCTTTTTACCCCAACTGTTTACCAGCTTGCCGGTACGAAAACAAGAAAAGAAAGGACAACGTTTCTTTTTCTTTTTCCTTTTTTTTTCGCTCAACAAGGACGTATAAATATAATTAATCGACCGCGGGTTCGTTTATAAAGTTTAAAGTTTGATTTGAATGTATCGCGGATTTATTATTGAACAATGTTGACGCGTATTTTGATGGGTGTACTTAAAATATGTCTGCTTGGGGAACGAATTTTTAGGATGCTTGGCCTGGGAGAACGCCCGACATATTACTTACAGATATTGCGAGTTAAAATTTCATCTTTTTGCCGTGGCGTTTTTTTTAGCCCCTCGTTCGCCTACATTGACAGGCCGCAAAAAGATGGCCGATAGCATCGTTTGCCAGGGTTATCATTTTTTATCGACAGGAACAATAGAGTTCAGTGTCCTCGCAAAGAAATTAATATTCCGAATGATGTGTGCGCGTTATTGCGTGTGCTTAATCTTTCGGCAATCAATTCGGCGGATCGAAAATCGCGGGGATACAAATATTTTTATATTGCCTCGAATAGTAGCAGCGCGGTTGATATTATATGCGAATAAAAAATGGTTGCTCGGTTTTTAAAGGTCGTTCCGAGACGCGTTTTAGAGGTTCTTTTCTCTCTTGTGTGATCGTTCGATAACGTTAATTACGTTTGTTATACATTGATTAGGAATGTAAGAAATATGAAAGGACGAGTTAATGCTCATAATTTATTTTCACATAATCGTATTTGAGTTTAATATTTTTATTTTTGTTGATAAGCATTGGCGTTTTAATGAACACAATATAATGGGTAAAATAAATGAGTTTAGTTAAATATTAAGAAAAAAAAAGAGTTTGAAGTAATTGAACAAACGTTAATTTTTGGACAGAGGAAATATATATATATATATATATATATATATAGGTATTATCTTTGTTATAAATTGACTTTTATTAATCTTTTCCATTAAATACCATAGAAATCTTGTATTAGACTTGCACGTAAGAAACTCAAGTTCAGATCTTGAATTAAACCCATTTTTTTTGTTCTTAAATTATTTCGCCAAACCAGATATAGACTTGTTTCTCCGGATCGTTCCCATATTCTTGTCGGACTGCTTTATTACGTGGATTATTAGTCTAAAACTCGCTCATGACCCAGACTATTTCCAGACATACCAGTCAGAATTTTTCCATACTCAATTTAGACTTTTTTCACACTCCTACCGGACTGTTTTCCTAAACAGTTTGCTTATTCTTAGCAGACTATTCTTTTTCCTTGAAGGGTATATTCAAATATAGGTAGTTTTTAAATACTTTTAATAATATAAACATTATTTTCTTACATTTCGTTGTTAAGTACAGAGAAATTTTAAATGAAAAGTAATCATTAATCGTTGGTAGAAAACTTTTCAACACTCACAAAAATGTTTATTTAAGAGTAATAGAATATTCTTATATTAAATAGGATTTCCATTCATTATATGGACAAAGCGAAATTCTATTTATAATAAGAATAAATTATTCTTAGAAAACATATATTTATATAAAGAATTATTTCCATTTGTATTAAATGGATTTGTTTTAGAGAAAAGAATAAATTAGTTTTAGTTTAAGAATATTCAACAGATGATAACTGAATATTCTTATTTTTAATAGATTTTGCTGTTAGTTTTAATAAGAACATTTTCTTTGTACAGGTTTTTCTTAACTCAAGCATATTTTTTTTCTGAGTGAACCATTTTCTTCAACTAACTTAAATATGATTAATTGCAGTCTACAATTTTTTCGAAACTAATTGAAAGTGTTCGAGGTGCGTTCAGTAGCCAAAATGTTTACATTTAAATACGATTATGATACGTCGCTCGTGTCCTTTGTCCGTTCGCCCAATTTCTGATTTCATTTTTATTGTCCTCGAAATACGTGCCAAGATCGAAGATTTATGGAAAGGTGATCCGGATATTTAGTCCTCCTTATTTCGTGAAATTGCGACCCCTGTTGCATTCTGTAGGCATGTCCCGTGACGAAATCCGTGTCAGAACGACGTCGCGTAACCGCAGGCACAAAAGGATCAGCCGTGGTGCGCACCACACCGAGAACGTATTTAGCATGTTTTACCTCAAAAGCGTCTTCCGTCGAGGATAAAAAGGTCGAGCGTGTAAAATCTTGTGTACTCATTTTGTTCGCTTCGATCCCATTTTTTATCCTCCCGTATCGACGAAAAAAGGATGGGGGAAAAAAAAATTCTAGACTATCGAACGCTTAAGAAAAACTCGTGCCCAATAAGAGAAAGAAATAAAGGCAGGTAGGGGGGGGGGGAGGGAGTGGGGGGCAAAATACGTGTAAAACAAAACTAAGGAAAGTTGACGGCGTAGGTTTTTGTTTTTGGCGAACGTATATCTGATTTCTGTCAATGTTGCATGCAATTTCCTTGCATTCCACTTTTTCGATCCGAGCGAAATATATTTGAATTCTCCGATTACCGTGCGATATCCGGTCGCGGCGATAGAGACGCAACGGTCTTCGTACGTGTGCAAACTCGTATTTAAGTGACCATCGATATTTTTGCCAACGAGATGGTGGGAGAGAAAGGACGGCAACGGGGGGATTTACGAGCGATTTATCCAGAAATGACAAAGCGTTGCGTTTGATCGAAACGAAGGCATAATCCGAGGGAATGGAATAACGCGCAGTTTAACTGGGTTTAATCGGAAAATGTAGAAGGAACTAGCTCGGGTAAAGAGCAATTAATGGGAACATAAATATTGAAATGTCACAGCTACTAATGTCACACTAAATTTCGTCAACGATATTTTCCTTTTAACAATGTGACACGGGTTCTCGTGCGGGTAATGTATGTGCATAATTACCTCGCTTTCTTGTCAACGCGGCCAGATAACAGCGGCGCGCGGCGTGGGCGAGCAATCAAACACCAGCGCTGCGGAGTCGGAGTTTCTGCAATTGCAGCCACCATTTAGACGATTCGCTTGTTCCGCCTTGGCATTTACGACGTCACCTACGATTTGTGAAAATTCCGATCTCGATTACGAAACCGATGGCAAAAAAGAAAGCCAGTTTTCCCCCCGGTGTGACGTTGAGCTCGGCGTCAAATACAAGGAAATATCTCCGCGCTCAATAACGTTATTCAAGATTTGATCTTGAACGTACGCCCGCCGCTTTCTTTTGTTGTCGCGGATTCGAGGCAGAAATAATATTACTCTTATTTCTCGCTTTGTACGTTTATTCGTATTTTTCGTTCCTTTTCGTTGCCTACCGAGCGAAAAAGAAACACGATCAAATTTGATGCAATAAAATGATCGTTAGAAGATCGCACAATGAGATTATATATAGCCAAGAATTGACCATTTTTTAATCATTATGTGATCTAAACACGATCGTTTTATCGTGTCACATTTGATGGTGTTTATTTTTACTCGAGATTTTTACATTATATTTCGCGATTAAAGTGAAGAAGAAGAAGTTTTTTCGCACGCTTTTTCATTTACGTTTATTTGAAGGTGAGAAAGAAGAGGGGTCTGCTGTTTTTCAAAGTTGTAATTGAAAAGATGATTATGTCATGAAAAATGATACAGAATGAATAATCGAGTAAAAATTTCAAACAACAAGAAAATTTGCCCCGAGAAAGTTGGCTCGGCCTGTTTCTCACAGGGTTATTGTTTCAATTCGTAAATAATAATTCGATCTCGGAAATTCCATTCTTCGATTCCTCTATTGAGCCACGATGTGTAGTAGTTATCGAATTCGAAGCGCGGGATTTGAAATACGAGTGCCGCACAGAGTGGCCTTGTTGCAACGACGATCGCACATATATTCGCGTAATCACGACACATTATACGAGCATATAAGCAAAACGAGCATCCGTGTGTTTTGCGGTGTCGATTTGGAGCAAATCGAATTTTCATTCCCACACTCATTTTTCGACATCCGCAACAGAGTATACGTTTTGTTTATTTATTTATATCAAACCTTCCTTCGTTTGTTCTGAAAAGCAACATTTTATACAATAACAATATTTCTTTTGCATTAATTATTTCGTTAATGTAATTATTAAAATTAATTATAATTACGTAAATATTAGTTTATTTTCTATTAAAAAAAGAAGTAAATAAAGGAAATAAAACGAAGAATTTTATTTGCCTTTTTATTTTGGGATTTATTTTAATTTAGCCCGCGAAATATGTGCGTTGAAAAAAGAAAATTTATATTGGATCAACTTGTTGCGCGTCTTTGGATTCACTGTGCAAAGTATAGCAAACATACGCCCCTGTAGATATGTACGAACAGTCCATGCTTGGCCAGAAAACTTGATAGCTAGTCTTGGTCGCGAAAAATTATTTTCATCATTAAAAAACTTCATTTGGTCGAAAAACAAATAAAAAAATGTAATCAAGTTGAATAAATTTCATTCTTTGTGATTATATTTATTTTCTCGGTATAGGTGTAACGTAGGACAGTATATTGGCCCTAATCAGGTGTCCTAATTAGATAAACCTAATAGATAAACTTAATTAAATAAACCTGATGAAACCCTATCAGATCGGCATTTTCCTACCAGTATTAACGAGGACTCGATGTAGTACTCGTATGGACCCGATCGTGGAAAAAAATCATCAGGCTAATATTAAGTTTTTTTTTTTAACAAGGCCCAACCTTTGATACGGAATGACTAGTTCAAATTTAACCAACGTAATCCTTCCAACATTCTCACCTATCATTTATATTATACTAAAAAATTAAGCAACATTTCTGCAAATTCTAAATGTTTTCAAAAAATGCACAATTAACGTTCACACGATCCAAATTGTTGTATACCGATTCGTTCACGAAAACGTAAATATCTCCTTGAAACACATTAAACTTCATTTCCACAACATTAACCGTAACCGCCACGAAAGTTGTTGATAAAATTTCAATGGTTTAATTTATCGGGGCATTTCTTTTTCTTGTTGTATTTTATTTATTTTTTTTTTTATTTCCAGCAGTAAAATTTATATATTTGCGAACGTAAGTATATTTATCGAGAACATTACTTATGCAACAAGGCGAATATTTGCAAAGTGAATGGATTTTTATCAGCTACGGAGTTTTTCTTCTTTTGTACCGTACGTTCAGGTGCGATATGGGCAGGCACATAAATTTCTGGTATCTTGAACGACGGGTTTCACGCGTGCCTTTGTATACGCGTGCATGTCTCGACACTTAATATAGGCATTGGGAGCGTGTAAGACATATCGATCCTCAACCCGTGCCTAGAAGTTTCGTGTGGGCAATCACCTTACTTACCTGGCTGCGGGTGCCGCCGCCGCCGCCGCCGCCGCCACCGCTCGGCCGATTGGGAAGGCGACATCGCCCTGCGACAGGTAGCCAAAGGCACGTCCGGCGCGACCGATTATTTGTACGCCTTTCATCGATCGCTGAGCACCCGCGATCCCAACTCTATTGATGTCACCTGCGCCAACCTGCTGAAGCTTACGAGGCTCGTTTATTCGGCCGTTCAATTAAAGTGAGCTTTATCGCGGCCTTTCGGGGTGTCGCTACATGGCCAGGGTGGCTCGCTTAATAAGCCGTTATCGCGCGAAAAAATTGCGTAACGCCCGTGTTATTTTCCTCGCCAGGCGTTCGATTAGGCCTTTAACGTTGCTTTATGCGCAGCTACGAATTTAAATTGCTTTATCGTTTTTTACGTTTATCAGCGGCGCATCTCGATATCGGGCCGCGAATTACGGCCCAATTACAATGCTAATGCGCCGGTACTTTCCGCTTTTTTTTAAACTTATAAACAGCCGGGTTCAAGTTTTATTCATTGAATCATATTTATTGCCGTCTTTTGGGTTTAATTAAGTTCAATGAGATAAGTGGAATGTTGAATGAAATTGATGCATTTTTCTTTTTTTAAATAAATTACATTAGAAGAATTTTTTTTTTTTTTTTTTGAATTAAATAATTGAATAGTGATTTTAGTTTTACATTCTTTTAGCATACGTATCGTTTGAATGCTTGTGTATGTATGGATATAATTCTATCAGGTGTATTATAACTGTCATTATTGATTTTTATAATTGTCCTTCTCCATTAATACGATCATTCTCTTTCAGCTACAATATAATTCAGATAAAAAGCAACAATAATACGTATGAATATAGTTATACGATCTAAGATGGGCAATTTAATACAATTGACCGTCCCATTCTATAGTCGAACAATGCTAGCTCAATTGTTGAATGTGTTAATGTTTAAAAATGTGTGGAAGAAATTTTACAATGCGTTCTCTTGGAATTTATAAGTTACATAAGAAAATTAATAAGTAAGCAAGGCAGGTTACTTGAACGAAAGTGGTTTATTACTTAAAGTATCGAAACGTTTATTTTTTATCTTATTGTCCGTATATTTCAATTATTTTATTTATTATACCTTAGTGGGTTACACTGGAAAAGAAAAGAAAACGTAAAAATTACTGTGAAAATTGCCTTTGAATTTACTTGACTCTGCAAGAAAATGCAGTGCTTATGTATAAACAATAGAACATCAATGTTTCAAGATTATGTATGAAAAAAAAAATTTATGAAATGTTGTAGGATCCGGTACTTATTTTCTTCTCAATGTAGCTACTTAGATAGAGTATTTAATTTTACTCAAAAATGTTTTCCCACGTACTTGAATTACTTTAAAATAGTATTACGAAAATTAATAGTCTACACTGATAGAAACGGCTTGCATTACACGAATGTTTAAGAATATCTGTTTAATTATATCTAGTATAATTTTGTATATATTTATGATATAAATTCAAATGTTTTGCTGAAGTATTCGTATGCTTCTTATGGGCATATGTATACCTTTCAGGAGTATACATGTACCTGTCAATTTTTTCAGAATAAAATATACCTAGGTTAAGCATGTGTATACTTGTGCCATGCATATATTTCTATCAGTGTAAGCAATATCGAACTTGATTTCCAAAGATTTGACTCTTAACAAAAAACCTATAAATATAATTTTCAATTATTCCTTATTAAAAACATCGAGTCTCAAATTCATCACAAACTACAGAATTTTTTCCTATTACATTATTCCCAGTGTACAGGACCTTTATACCAAATAAACCGCTTACTAAATTTCGTGAACCATATGTCCTGTTCGATTTGACAAAAAAAAAAAAAAAAACAAACTTTACCCTTCACCGGAGACACCTTCACCCAATCGCCTACGATGTTTAATACTCCTCATTGTGCCGGAATATAAGTGTGCAGTATGTTTGCACACTTTGTTCGCATTTCTCATTGAAAATGCTCTCTCTCCCGGCATAAAAAAAAAAAATTACCATTTAAAGCGTCCCAATCTTAAGCCTCGCCGTTTCGAAACTGATAAATCGTCCGACCAGGTCATGATCGTATCCCGTGCGCAGGCACACGTATCGGTTGCATTTTCCGACGTCGTTCCGGAAGCCGACGGTAACGTGTCGCAACTTCTCACCCCGGCGTACGATTCCGCGAATGCAAATCAGCCGATAAATCAGGCTACAAAGACGCCTCGACTGCGATCCATTATCGGCAGCTGCCGATGCATTTTGCTCGATGTCGATTGCTCGTTATTTCGAAGGGTTGAGCAGATGAGTCGAGTACTCGGAATAAGGAGACTGACAAAAAAGGAAGATGCACGAAAATCGCCACCCGAGGGCAATAAAACCGGGCGAAAATGTGCCCGCGGGAGGGGCAGCAGTAACGGGGGGGGGGGTCACCTTTTTGGGGGGGCTTGCGAGGAGCGAAAAACATCCCCCGTTGGCAGGGGTTGATTTTCAATCGGCAATCAATGACGCGCGTCCCCGGGCATGCGAGATTAAAGGCCAATGGAAAAGAGATAGATCTAGATTCGCGGTACTGGCAGCAGCCAATCGGATCTGGTTCAAGGAATCCAATGAGAATTTGCAATGCAAATTAGGAGCGCCGAGTACCCGATGAACATCGCGCACACACACACGTCGCTCGTCCTTTTTTGTTTGCTTTCAAATCTGTCTCCTTCACCTTTTTTTCTCTCGCTCGTCGCCTCTCTTTCTCCCTGCTTTTCCTCGCTGCCTCCGACAACGCATACGTTCGATTATTTAGATATGCAGATGCACCCTTTCCTGCTACCGATCATTCCGCGTTGTATGCCTCTCTTTATGGGCGACGAAATTTATCGCCGGCTTCGTTACGATTTTAATATTTCTCTTAATTAAGTGGGCTTACAACTGTTTCGTTTTTCGTGCGCCGCGTCCTTTTTTATCCCCCCCCCTCTCCCACCCCTCTTCTCTCCCTCTACTACCTCCCCCCCCCTCTC